>JAJOZX010002199.1:507500-630000 GCA_023014485.1 Bathynomus jamesi
CATCTGTGGACACAATGAGAAGTATGTTATGCAATTTTTACTTGTACGGTTAATTTTTATTTTATTTTATACTGTAAACTGTATTTTATTGTTTTTTAAAATCGGTAAAATACTGCTACAAATAATAGTTGTTTACTGTTAATTTAACGTCCATAGAATAGAACAGAATAGAATAACCTTTATTAATAATAATAAAATAAATACATTTTTTCAATTTACAATGACATGAATAATTGTGAAGCTCGACTATTTATTTTATTTAATTTGGCCCTTAAGCTTTAGGCTTTACTGGGATATTATTAAAAATTTACAGCTAGTTGTTATTAATTAATAAATAATAAATAAATAAATAAGTAAATAAGTATTATTAATAGTTAAAACATGTATTACAATATTAAACAATATTAATGAACAATATTAGTAGACGTTAATCCTAGGAGGAGTCTCTTCCTTTACTAATTAACTTCGCTCCAAGGAAGTAGGCAACTTTCCTGAGTCTCCTCGCCTCTATGAGTTTAGTGAGCTTTTCTTTACGAATTTTACGTGTTTCCTCACATACGTCGTTATTGACGAAGATTTTTTATCCTTTCAGTTTTCTTCTGTTTTTTAGTATTAAATCTGTAGGTTTCACCCTCACATATTACTTTTATACCTGAAATGGGCATCTTAGATTCAGTCGTGTCTTTAACTCTAGAATTTGCTTTTTGTGGTGGAATTTGTTTTTTAATCTAAAAGCACTTTTGATCTTAATATTCCCCAAATTCAGTCTATCTTTTATTATGTCCTCCACCTTTTTCCTCCTTTCGCCGTTTGTTTCTCCATTCATTTCAGAAACCCCATTAAGATTAATTTATTGGCACGTGAATTATCGTCTACGCTGTTTAATTTATTCCTAATTGAATCGTGTGCTTTTTTTATCATCTCCATGCTATGATTATTGAATACTGAATGCTCTTTTCGAGCTCTATATTTCTATATTCCAGTTTTGCTTGTCACTCTTTAACAATATGTTATTATGTTGTACAACTTTTATTACTGTCTCAAGGTCTTTCATTACACTATTACTTTTGTGTACTAAGTCAAAGAGGGAATTATACTTATTTGCTAGAGCCTTGATTTCTGATTTCAGGGCGTCTACCTGACTTTTGGAAGTCATTTTGAGCAATTTATGGGGTAAAATTCACTCGTTCGTTCGTACGTTTAAAGGTCTCGCTCGTTCGGCTGTTTGTGTACCCGTTACTTCAAGGTCACTGTAATATTACTAGTTAAGTATTGCAGTTTATCTGATGAGATTGTAACTGCATAATCTTCGCACATTCACAAATTTTAGTGGAGAAGTAACACAGTGATTCACTGCCTTTGAGAATGTTAATTTTGATAGGGAGAAGGAGCACGAAACTGACAAGCGTCACCGGCAAATTATACGCTCTATCACCATAACGCTGGCGATTATAGACAAATGTAAACATTTGTGATGTTCATCAGGTTAGAGAGCTTGTGAGGATTATTCATATTGTTCTAACGGGATTTTAGTAGATGTACGGGGGCTCCAATAAACCTTAGCCCCCCCGCCCATGGCCTAAACCATTAGAGGTACAGTAAAACTAAACATACCTTACAAAAGAGAATTTAATCCTGCATTTAATGAGAAAATTAAAACTTGGTGTTCCCGCCATTAGCTTCCAAGACAGCCTGGATTCGCTTTGGGTAGCATGCCAAAAGTGACGTGAATAGATCTTGATCGTTACGCCAATTTGCTAAAACAGTTTAAATGTGTTGCGTCATTGTATCCTTCGAAAATCGATTTGCTGCAGCTTCTTGAAACAAGAGACATTCAACCTTGTCCTTTATAACTGATCTAATGTGTTCACAGACGTTCAAGTCAGGAGAATTTCCTGGCCATTCTTCATTTCCAAAGAAATCGTTCTCATGGTTCCGCAACAACTGTTGAGTGGCTAATGCCTTAAAGCAGGGGGCCTTATCGTGCAGAAGTGTGACCTGATCGACAGCCATAACATTGTTTGGGTTTCTTAGAAAAGGAATGACATGCTGGGATAGAATAATATCACGAAAATACTGTCCATCCCAACTCTGACCATTTGGCTTCAGCACCCACATGAGCTTCTTTGCAGTGAACAAAACAAACACACCAACACAGTCTGGACTTTTTAATAATTCGCGATAATGTTCATTGTCATCGATTTTATCTGGTGTTGTGGCCCACACTCGATAATTTTGGTAGTGAGGCCGACTTGTTACGTAAACAAAAAATTCGTCGGAGACAGCTAAATGCATGAAATTTTCCACATCCCAATCTTCAAGATAATGGGCAAACCACATTCTGACATCGATGTTAAGTTGAGTTTTTCTTGGCTTTGGAAGTTCATGCCAAGGCTTTAAACCTTGCCTATGACGGTACAGTCGAATGATCTCACCACTAACGATCTTTCCTCTCAACACTTCTATCTCTTTAGAAAGTTTAGCACAGCTGTTTTTCCGCTTATGCGTACCGCTTTCAATGATGTCCTTTGTTTCCTGAGAGAGTGGCAAATTTGGGGGCCCAGATTTGGTTGTATCCATTTCACATTCATCCAAAGTTTTATTCCAATTTCTTTTGACGAAGTCCTCACTTCTTCGCAACTTTTTGGCAACCCATGAACGTGTTATAAAGGTGGCTCCAGCATCACGAGCTTCCCGAAATGTTATTGCTCGTATGCGATCTATCACACGTTGCCTCTCCGAATCACCAATTAATTGAGAAGCCATTATATTATCACTTTATCAGCTAGAGTAATTTTAATACCTGCAATAAATAAAGAATTTTATATATTTTTATAATCACTAAAAACTATTTCGATATAAGTAAACATGTAAGCTGCAAATGTGGGGGCTAAGGTTTTTGGAACCCCTTATAAATTTTGAATGCTTTTTAGGTACAAGGTTGTATAGACGTAAAAAGCAAATTTTTTAAAACGTTAGCACGAACCGTCTAGTTTGCGTGACTGTTAACTGTCTTATATCTACTTATTCCATACACAATTGGTATATTTGGAAGGGACACCTGAATTTAAATGAGTTTGTACTTAACGTGTCAAAGTTTATTACCTATGCTAATACATATATATATATATATAATATATATATATATATATATATATATATATAATATATATACACGTGTGTGTGTGTGAGTGTGTGTGCATGAATGTGAAGGGACTCATCTGCTGTACATTATTAATTTTCCGTTTTTATTTTAGTTCATCCAGCAATAATAGCTATGGCTGGTATGTGGCGGATATTAGTACCAACGGTATGCATACGGATCACAGCGCGGCAGATGATGACGGTAGCGTAGTTACGTCTTCGCCGCTGCACTGTAAGAGTCGTGTGTGTGTGTGTGTGTGCGTGCGTGCGTGTGTGTGTGATAATTTTCAAAAAATGTGTAGGTATCTGTATTATGCATACCATCTCTCACTGAGGGTATGCTTATGAATACCTTTGCTATTATCACCGCTAATATTGTTATTGTTTACCGATTTTGATTGTCTATTTCAGATCTGGCCCTTCATCAACCGGTTGATGAAGGGCCATCTACCGCTACATCATCCGAGGCGTCTACAGATGATACTAATAGAAAAAGAATATAGTAATTGTGTAGTTCTCATCGCGTTATGAGGGATCCGGGTGCACACGCAGTTAGATTGGGAAAATAACGGATTCATCGGGTTTTTACGCCCTTTCCCCGCCTATTGCAGATCTGGTCCTTCATCAACCGGGCGACTGGCAACAGGGTTTAGCAATTCGTATCCGACTAGTAACCATATTGTAACGGAGGCGTCAGCCGCTGCTGAACCCGAGGCGTCTACAGAGGCTACTAATAGAAAAAGAACAAGGTAATTGCATAGGACTCATTCATGTTATGAACGATCCGGTCGTTCACACATCTAGCTTGGGGAAAATAACGGCTTTATCCGGTATTTACGTCCTTTGTCTGCCTATTGCAGATCTGGCACATCGTCAACCGGTTGGTTGGACAAAACACCTCGCTCTTCGTCTCCGATTAACGAGCACGGTGCCCCAGAACCTGTATTTGGTATTGAGCCTGTAGATTCTCCGTCTGAGAGCCCTGTTCATAGAAAAAGAATGCGGTAAATATGTATAATTCATTCTTATCATGTAAACTGCATGCCTATGCTTAGCTAATCTACCACAGTCATTGTTGCTAATCCCGCTATTATTTTTATTGATGTACCATCAAGTTATTCTTACCATTCACCGCTTTCAGTATGGATTATCTCGATACGTGCAGTATGGAGGGCCAACCGTCATTGTCTATGGAGCGCTCGTGGACATTACTATTAGTCTGTCTACAGACAGCTCCAATCCACGGGTTGTTGAGGAGGAGCCCCGTCCTCCACGAGACTTCATGGAGCACCACATACGTGATATAAGCGGTCCCGCAATCCCTGTACATCAGGTATTCGAACTGTATAGGTGCGCCGACTCGGGATATGAGCAGGAAAGTTTAATTGTCTCCACAGACTCCTTTGATGACGCGCCCTAGCCGGACATATTCATGAACGACTTCTGAGGGATGTAACTGTATAGCACGGCCGTTTTTATTTGATAATCATTAAAAAGTTTATTTAACCTGTATAAATTCCGTTCATAATCACACTATTTTTGTTAAAAAACTGAATTTAACCCGTTGTTGTTTTCTTATCAAAATTACTTCGCATATATTAACAACAGTTATAGAACTTGTCATAAATTAATATGTATTGAATGCCTTTTACTATAAGAATGTCCTGTCGAGGTTTATTTAATTTGAAAACATGAGCTATTAAAGTTATTTTTAGATTTGTAAGACAAACCATGTCTTCCGTTTATATGGACTAAACTGTAGGTCTACGGTGGGTTCAAAAGCATGACAGTCGTCATATATATATATATATATACATTCAACTGCAAAGAACACGCAGTATAAATAACGTAAAGAACGACGCTTGTATAGGAGATATTCCGCGCAAGACGAGAGAGAGAAAACGGAACAAATGAAAAAATGAAGTAACCACCTGGGAATCGAACCCGGGATCTTCCGATTGCCGGTCAGACGCGATACCATTACACCATGGACTTCACTCTTCCAAATGCCGTAATTCTTCTACATACTCGCAGAAACCAATGCCCCAAGGGGGCACCTCCCGCATGCCGTAACATTATATACATTCAACTGCAAAGAACACGCAGTATAAATAACGTAAAGAACGACGCTTGTATAGGAGATATTCCGCGCAAGACGAGAGAGAGAAAACGGAACAAATGAAAAAATGAAGTAACCACCTGGGAATCGAACCCGGGATCTTCCGATTGCCGGTCAGACGCGATACCATTACACCATGGACTTCACTCTTCCAAATGCCGTAATTCTTCTACATACTCGCAGAAACCAATGCCCCAAGGGGGCACCTCCCGCATGCCGTAACATTATATACATTCAACTGCAAAGAACACGCAGTATAAATAACGTAAAGAACGACGCTTGTATAGGAGATATTCCGCGCAAGACGAGAGAGAGAAAACGGAACAAATGAAAAAATGAAGTAACCACCTGGGAATCGAACCCGGGATCTTCCGATTGCCGGTCAGACGCGATACCATTACACCATGGACTTCACTCTTCCAAATGCCGTAATTCTTCTACATACTCGCAGAAACCAATGCCCCAAGGGGCACCTCCCGCATGCCGTAACATTATATACATTGAACTGCAAAGAACACGCAGTATAAATAACGTAAAGAACGACGCTTGTATAGGAGATATTCCGCGCAAGACGAGAGTG
Organism: Bathynomus jamesi; assembly: GCA_023014485.1. Lineage (NCBI taxonomy): Eukaryota > Metazoa > Arthropoda > Malacostraca > Isopoda > Cirolanidae > Bathynomus > Bathynomus jamesi. The sequence goes on from JAJOZX010002199.1 coordinate 513,344, forward strand.
AGAAAACGGAACAAATGAAAAAATGAAGTAACCACCTGGGAATCGAACCCGGGATCTTCCGATTGCCGGTCAGACGCGATACCATTACACCATGGACTTCACTCTTCCAAATGCCGTAATTCTTCTACATACTCGCAGAAACCAATGCCCCAAGGGGCACCTCCCGCATGCCGTAACATTATATACATTCAACTGCAAAGAACACGCAGTATAAATAACGTAAAGAACGACGCTTGTATAGGAGATATTCCGCGCAAGACGAGAGAGAGAAAACGGAACAAATGAAAAAATGAAGTAACCACCTGGGAATCGAACCCGGATCTTCCGATTGCCGGTCAGACGCGAGTATGTAGAAGAATTACGGCATTTGGAAGAGTGAAGTCCATGGTGTAATGGTATCGCGTCTGACCGGCAATCGGAAGATCCCGGGCTCGATTCCCAGGTGGTTACTTCATTTTTTCATTTGTTCCGTTTTCTCTCTCTCGTCTTGCGCGGAATATCTCCTATACAAGCGTCGTTCTTTACGTTATTTATACTGCGTGTTCTTTGCAGTTGAATGTATATAATGTTACGGCATGCGGGAGGTGCCCCCTTGGGGCATTGGTTTCTGCGAGTATGTAGAAGAATTACGGCATTTGGAAGAGTGAAGTCCATGGTGTAATGGTATCGCGTCTGACCGGCAATCGGAAGATCCCGGGTTCGATTCCCAGGTGGTTACTTCATTTTTTCATTTGTTCCGTTTTCTCTCTCTCGTCTTGCGCGGAATATCTCCTATACAAGCGTCGTTCTTTACGTTATTTATACTGCGTGTTCTTTGCAGTTGAATGTATATAATGTTACGGCATGCGGGAGGTGCCCCCTTGGGGCATTGGTTTCTGCGAGTATGTAGAAGAATTACGGCATTTGGAAGAGTGAAGTCCATGGTGTAATGGTATCGCGTCTGACCGGCAATCGGAAGATCCCGGGTTCGATTCCCAGGTGGTTACTTCATTTTTTCATTTGTTCCGTTTTCTCTCTCTCGTCTTGCGCGGAATATCTCCTATACAAGCGTCGTTCTTTACGTTATTTATACTGCGTGTTCTTTGCAGTTGAATGTATATAATGTTACGGCATGCGGGAGGTGCCCCCTTGGGGCATTGGTTTCTGCGAGTATGTAGAAGAATTACGGCATTTGGAAGAGTGAAGTCCATGGTGTAATGGTATCGCGTCTGACCGGCAATCGGAAGATCCCGGGTTCGATTCCCAGGTGGTTACTTCATTTTTTCATTTGTTCCGTTTTCTCTCTCTCGTCTTGCGCGGAATATCTCCTATACAAGCGTCGTTCTTTACGATATATATATATATGTGTGTGCGAAAGTGTGAAACTGATTTTAATCATAGCTAATAAATGAACTAGTGGATGAAATTCTGTAAGATAATGTTTAAAGTAATTAATGCTTCATAAATGTTAATCGGTGTATGTTATTGGGGAAAATAAAGAAATATGAAAAGTAAATCATTGAATGTGTGTAATGATGGACGGTCTATGGGCATTTGTGCGCACATCTTGGCACATCACCTTATCAGGTGCCTTTACACATAAAATTTCCGTTTTTATATCCTTACTGCTACAATATATATATATATATATTTTATATATATATATAAATATATATATATATATATATATATATATATATGTGTGTGTATATATGAAAGGAATTACCAACTTTATCAGTATTCGAATACAGTTTTACACCAATCAAACTAAAGGTACTGGCCTAGCCCGTCCTCTTTACCTCGTGAAAAACACCTAAATTTTATGAAACGCTGTTCCGTCTCTACGCTTAAATTGCTTTGTAAATGAGTACTGGAAGTTTTTGGCAACTTTTCTGGTAGCTGTCGTGTTTACTGGTTGTGCCCTGCAAGGTTATAATGAATATTCTAAGTGTTATGTTTGTTTGGGAAAGTGGGTTCTTCTCCATATCCAGTATATAGGTGTAGCTAATTCATATTTACAATTTTTAATCAATATCGGGAACCAGTTGCACGGACTTGCAGCTGAGTGTGGTTTCATTCGCACGAGAACAACGCTTTTCCATTAAACATATACAAATTAATTTAATAGCCCAGTCTGGCCCCTAATCTTGTGGATTATGTAGGTGTGTGTGTACACACACATATATATATATATATATATATTAGTGATGGATCGGGTGGTCGGTTTTTCACAACCGCGGTTGCGGTTGTGTTTGCGGTTGTCGAATTTTTTCCAACCGCGGTTGCGGTTGCGGTTATCATATACTAGGAAAAATGCGTAATTATTAACTGGATTTAGCTACTATAGTGCGATTTAGCCACACTTGGTACATAATATACACTAAATAGTATTTATTTAGTAAATACCTTATGTTGAACACAAGTTTTGCAATACACCGCTACCGCTATTGTGTGTTGCAAAACTTGTGTTCAACATAAGGTATTTACTAAATAAATACTATTTAAATGAAGTATATTCTAAACTTATATAGCTATTATGAAAGAATAGGTCAAATTAATTAAAACCATATTTTGCACTAAGTGTGTTACCAGGATGAGGGACGAGGACCCATCGCACTGTTCATCCCACCTACCACTTTCCCCAGCCTCCACCCATTGGAAAGTTATGGATTATTATTCATTTGAAAAACTGATGTCAAACTTAATGACAGGCAGTGTGAATTTCAAGAATAATATTTTTGCTGCATTTTCACGTTTCAAGCGGCAACGCCTCTCATCGTACAACGTTCCCGCTCCACGCATAAGGAGACCCATCATTTTCTTTTTAAAAAAAGAAATATTTCTAATTAACCTAAAATTAAAATTAACTAAGCTTTTACAACCGCAACCGCACTTATGGAACGGCGGTTGCGGTTACGGTTGCGGTTGTGAATTTTTGTGCGGTTGTAGTGCGGTTGCGGTTGCGGTTATTCGATCCATCACTAATATATATATACTGTCTTCTAACCATTACTGTGAAAAATATTTTAGCGGTTTGCAATAATTCGAAATAATCTTCGCAAAATGATCAAATAAAAACTATTTCACTGCATAGCACATTCTGGCAACTAATCTTATCGGAATATGGTTTAATCCTCAATCAAACTATAGGTACTGATTTATCCCTGCCATCTTTTTCCTTTTAAGTGTTTTAGCTCATCCTGGTTAATTGTATGCCTATCAGATTCAGTCATAATTATAAAAAAGAGAATTATGTGTGGTAGTGATGAAAGCGAGAATGCGAGAATGAAGTTTGAATATTCACAGTTAACGACTGAAAGTCTGTGGGCGCCCTAATCAAAGAATGATTGCCCGATTGAGCAGGTGAAGTTTTATGATATCTACGTCCGATACAATAAAACTCCATCAAAAGAAGTTTATTGATGTTACTATAGCCGTGTGATGTCGTCTTTCGACTACAAAATTTGCTTGTTACAACAGACTTTTAAACCTAAGGCGCATTAAATACATTTCGTCAATAAAATGAATGAACGAAAATTATGAAGGCATGAAATTATTAAAAATTATTTTTATTAGCTACCCCTTAATTGATAGCTTCAGAGAACGGAAGTTCGTAAAGAAAATGTTAAATAGAAAAGCAGGACTAACAGATAATTCAAATCTCGATTAGCGCTGATAAAATATAAAAAGGTTTTATGTCTATGTTTCTGGCGATGTGCTTTGGTTTATTAATTGGGTAAAACCGTGTACAACCAGCTAAATAAACAGAATGACGTAACGAGGTTTTATTTAGTTTTTGGTTGTAAACAACTAATTATATCAGCCGAGCGTCTTTTAAGTAGACTGGCGGTTGTACGCACGTGTACAATATTAAGAGTTTCGTTGAAATACGTGATGAAGGATGACTCGTACTTGCTAGTGTCTCTCTTCACATGAAAGTCCAAGTTGGGTTCTCGTCACTAGGGCTGTTTGATGGAGGAGCGAGTTGCTCGCCACCAGGGATCGAAAGCCGTTGATGGCACGCGCTTTGTAAACTGTTCTTCCTTTTAAACGTTGGCGGGAGTTGCTTCTGTTTATATAATTGATGTGTGTGTGTGTGTGTGATTTTTGTACTAATTAGTAATCTCTGTAGTAAATGATAAATATTATTTTCACAAGATGTCTACGTCGTTCTCGGTTAAACGTATTTTTCCGCTCTCAAAAATATTTCAATAGAACCTGGAAGATATTTTTAAGCTAATTACCTACGAATTCGCAGACGAACCTCCCAGTTGTAAAGTTTTTATGACATGCGTATAAATGAAAATCATCTGTGTATGTAGTTCATTAAGCCCTACATTCCATTTACCGTGGTAATAGCAGGTCGCCTGTACAACCTCGTTTCTCGGGAAAGGAAGGGATTTCGTGATATTGGAAGATATATTCGGTACAATTCGCGTATGCTTGAGAGAAACGCTAAACTGCGGTTTATGGTACCCTATCTTGGGATATTAAAGTTGAAGATAGTTAATTACCCATGAAGAAAAACGCTGTAAAATTTATTGTATCGTATAAGAATTTCACGATACAATAAATAAATTTAAAAATAAGAGATGCCTGGTGGTTGCGGGTGATTAGCCCAAATTTTACGATCTCGAGCAGTTCGCTGATTAATATATATACATATAGCGAGAGATAGAGAAAGATCGAGAGATTTGTACATATGTACAGTGCTCACAAGAAGTCTCGCGCCTCTGTCTCGTCCCAAGCTAGTCTGTTAGGTATAAAATGGGCGGTCCTTATGGCAGCGGAGGTGTGTTCGGATTGGTGTACATAATTGCTCTAACCCCATCAATGACGTCCACATTATCATTGTGTTGATCACTCTATCTATTTATATATAGAGACATACTGTATATAGATATATATAGATTATGCAGGGGATAACGTGTCTCAGTCCCAGCTATGGTAGTTGTCTTACAATTAACAGTCCCAAGTGCAAGTTACGTTAACACTTCCACATAAACTACCCTGGACTAAAATAACATACGTGAAGCCCTTACCAACAAGCCATTTAAAAGGTGTGATTTAAAAGCTCTCTGTCTCTCTCTGTCTCTCTCTCTCTGTCTCTCTCTCTCACTCTCTCTCACTCTGATCACACCGCATGGCAATGTATCCATATAACGTTAATAATAACCGAAACTCGAGAAAATATACTCTCTGCCTTCCGCTCTACTCCAAATCCTTTTCTCTTAGTAACCTCTTAATACAAACTAATCTATCATATTTTGCGACTTTTTAACTCTGATAGGATTCAATTCCATTCCTATAGTGTAAGAGATACTTAAATTCATGTGTGTATTATGCCATATGATGTGCGTAATAAATAATCATTTTTAAATAGTTGGAGCGTTCAAGGTCATCTGTAATAATCTGTAGACTACCCCTCAGGCCCACTCTCAACACTTAGATTCCCCTAAGACACAGGCGTCTTCAAGTAACATGAATGCGTAGAGATCTAAGGTGTTAGATTCCATATTATATAATTTATGTGCTAGGTTTAAGAACGCTGGCATTGAAGGATGGAAGGAAGGGACAGTAAAAGCAATAATAGGTTTAATGAAGGAAGTGGAATGAGGATGGAGGTAAGCGTTGCTATTTCGAAGGAAACGAGGTTGTGTGGGGAATTACGAAGGGAGGAGGAAATGCTAAACACAAACTCAAATATTTATTTTAATGCCCTAGATCTAGAAGGACAAAGAGCAAAATACCTTAAACTAACAATGAATTGACAGAAACAGAAGAGTCTGGTCTTAGACGCACTGATAGGTTTAACGTATGTGGCTAGAGGCCGCCACTCAGAATTACCACTACTACCTAAGTCATAATAAGGTTATTTACTATGACAGAGTAGTCATGAGTAGTTATGGAAATAAAATATGATTATACTGTTGATGGCTGACTATATTCAGTTGGGATATAAACTATTGCTGACAATCTTTGGATCCTTGGCTTTTAAGACGAATTTTTTATGCATATGTTCAACAAAATAGGAAATTGGCTGATTATTATTACCATTCGAAGGGTTGGTACCCTTCACAACCGAAATCAATTTCAGAAGGGGTGCATGGTACCCTCATTTCCTTTATCGTCCCAGCACGCGTCACATAAGCCATTTACACAAAAATGGAAAGGCCGTCTGTGCACCACGAGACGACCCAGGCAATGCGGGGAGCAATGGTGACATTGCATGAATATGGTGTGCCAATAAGAGAAATATCAAGACGACTAGACGTTCATCGAAGCACTGTGGAACGGTGGATTCATCGGTATGAAGCAGAAAACTCAATCGCTACTTTGCCGAGGTCTGGTCCTCCGCGTTCAACATCTCAAGAGGAAGATGCTGCGATTGTTAATCATGCCAGAGAGCATCCGTTTGTTCCAGCGACGCATATTTACAGACACCTGAACCTTCGTTGTAGCGCAAATACAGTGAACAACAGACTTCACGAGGCAGGGTATTTTTCTCGCCGTCCAGCTATAAAACCTGCATTGACGATTGAGCATAAAGAGGCGCGGATGGGATTTGTCTTGCAATACTTGCCGCAGGAGGAAGAATTCTGGAGAAAAGTTGTGTACTGAGACGAAAAAACATTTTCAACAGATAGTCATGGTTCCCTGCATTGTTGGAGGCAGCGCGGAAAACGCTATGAAGAAGGAAATGTTTTCCCGAGCAAACGTAGTGGTCACATCAATCTCGATGTGTGGGGCTGGATGTCTGGCTATGGTGTCGGGGAATTGACTCAAGTAGATGGACGCTTTACTGGACAGCAATATTGCCAGATACTGGAAGAGGTGCTGCTACCCAGTGTTCGTGCGTATCTGGTTCCAGCACCGGAACCATTTTACTTAATGAAAGATAACAGTCCCATTCATAGGAGTAACGTTGTGAGAGCGTGGTACGAAGATCACCCAGAGATTATTAATCTAATTCTGCCAACACGTTCTCCTGATTTGAATCCGATTGAAAACCTTTGGGCAATAATGATTAACGAATGGGAGCAACGCAATGAAAGAACATTTGAAGCACTTTTAGTTCACACGAGGAATAGTTGGGAGAGCTTACGCCGAACACCAAACATTCCCTACAATCTAGCCTCTTCTATGCCGCAACGATTGCAAGAAATTATTGATGCTGGAGGAAGCTATACGAAATACTGATGTTAAAGCCATGACGTAAATGTGTATCGAATATATATTTACGTTAATATAGAATTTTATTATATTTTTATGTTTGACATCTATAAAAGTATATATTGTGACCATGAAAGAACTTTACTTATCCTTAGTTAGAATCTTTTCTTGCAATGTCTACGCTCGTGGAGATGATAACACAGGTCAACAAAAAAACTTTTTTTTTTCGTTGCCAAGGAAATTCGTACGAATTTAGGGTATTTTGGGGTTGCTGAATTTCAAAATGAAAGTAGTTTTTCCGATTTGGCTCTAGTTCTTGAGATAATGAATACCCTCAATTAATAGGAAACGTAACCATAACGCGTGCATATGGGAAACTACCGGAACATTCTAGATGGTGAGACCGAATAAAATGCCATTATGTATTCATGTGTTTACTTGTTGTGATTTGAGACAATTTCAATGCGATTTGTAAGTAGGCTCCGCCTGAACATTAAATTTTTTGCATTTTTACGTGTTTCAATGGGGTACCAATTATCTCATAAATTAGAGCCAATCTAGCAAAACCGATGTCATATTCGGAATCAGCACCACAAAGTTACCCCAAAATCACTCTAATATGATTGGCAATAAAATGAGTGTTGACCAGTGTAATATATGCATTGTTGAAACAAACTATGAGAAGGTAATAGTTTCAGGAAAAAAATAAAAACTGGCAACATCGAGGTCATCACATGTTTATGGGAATTGTCATATGATATGCTACCAATAAACTCTTATATACTACTATATACAGTATACTATATTACGTAATAATTACGAAGAACAAATCAAATGCAAATTTCTCTGATTCACAGCCCGCAGTCTTGCTTTAGACTAATGACTTTCATAAGATGGAATAGGTTTAACATAGTTCGTTTAATAGGTTACCACTTAAAACAATGGATAAACTATCTATTAGTGAGACGACCGTGACTTCTTCGAAATGCGAGCGCGTGAGAGGTTCACTGAGGAATTTGGTCATTAGATTCTTCACGTAGGATATATATCACAAACAACAATATTGACAATAATTCCCAACAATTACTTAATATCAATAATTGCATTTGAGCAAATAATTTAGACCTGCGTCAAAATAACTTAGGTATCATGCCATGATTTGGGATATTTGCCGAATTAGTTGTTCTCTATAGTCTACAGTATATATTGAGACGGTATAATGTAATGCCCAGCTAATATTATGATGACTAGGATTGCTCCATAACCATCCCAACATCCCGAAACTTGCTCCATTCTGCTTCTTAATCATTTGTATTTTAAACACTAAAATGTAGCAGAAGTGACGTAATAATGGACGTCATTGATTGTGTTAGAGCAGTTATGTGCACCAATCCGAACACACATCCGCTGCCATAAGGACCGCCCATTTTATACCTAACAGACTAGCTTGGGACGAGACAGAAGCGTGAGACTTCTTGTAAGCACTGTACCTTTGCTTTCGGGACAATAAATAAATTAAAAAAAATAAAGACGTGTGATGTAGCATTTCAATAAACACCAAAGTTTATAATGTCGAGAGAATGGAAATAAGATTGACCCGATGCTGGGCTGTATGATTTCATGATAAACAACATGCGTATATATATATATATATATATATATATGTGAGAAAAGTTCAGAATGGAAGTGAGAGGGTGTTTATAGCCCGTAATGAAATTTTATTTTTGTTGTAGAAAGACAAGAAAAATTCTGTCGCATTTCAAACGGGTTATGTACATCCTTCTAAAGGCTTGAGAGCATACTCTAAGTACACGTACGTCATTCACGCAATAACGTTCACATTCAACGGCTGTATTGTATGGAATAGCTATATTATTTTTTTCCATAAATATTTATTTCCTTCTATTGTTCAGCTATTTACATCGTTTAATTAGGAAATCTTTAGGAAGGTCTTTGCTTATATCGCTTTCTTCTTCTCTTCATTTCCCTCCTTTATCATATTTCCTTTCTATTTATTCATTTGTGCTGCACATTTTGATGCTACGTGTACCATTTGTCCTGTTTTAATTTGCAGAAGTTACAGATGAAAAAGACCGTAATATTCGATTTAAGTTAGCCGGAGAGTGAGTTAATTAAAGCAATTTGACGTGATTATAAATTTCGTTTACGCTTCTTGTACCAATTTTCAGAATTTTTAGATGAACTTTTTCCGGAACTGTACATATATAGGCTTTCTTTGGTTTCCGCCGGAATTGTTCATTCTGACGAATGTCAATCTTTTCGCCCCGCCCTAGACCTACTTTTTAACGGGGATATACATATAATATATATATATAAAAGAGAGCGCACGAGAGAGATCCCTGCTACGACTCTCTGGGTACCCATTTATCTACCAACTGTGGAAAGATGTTTACACGAATTTTTTAGATGACTCTTTTCCAGAATTGTACATATATACAGTAGGTTTGCCTTTGCTCTCGATGGTTTCCGCCCGAATTGTTCATTTTGGTGAAGGTCAAGCTTTATACTCCTCCTTAGACCTACTTTTAAACGGGTAAATATATATATATAAGAGAGAGTGAGAGTGAGAGAGAGAGAGGAGAGAGGGAAATAAACAAGCAGATAAACATGATCGAGTGTTGCAATACAATTTAACGGGATCCCCTGGTTGCCCATTTATCTACCAACCGTGGAAAGATGTTTACACTCCACCTTAGACCTACGGTTTAACGGGGAAATATATATATATATATATATATATATATAATATATACGCCCGTGCACAGAGTGCGAGTGCGAGAGAGAGAGAGAGAGCGAGGAGAGAGACCGGTTTCCCATTTTTCTACCATTCGTGAAAGGCTGTTTACACTCCACTTTAAACTTACAGTTTAACACGGATCATTAGGTCACCCTGTCTACCAACCGCGGAAGGACGCGCCGCCGCCGAGCTCGACGCATATAATCGTAATATTTTACTGGCGTATAGACGGGTGTGTACGTGCCAAAACGAAGTATACACTGTGCCAACTGGCTGATAATGCCTGGAGGCACTGGCTGATTAAGCCGACTGGCTGATTAGGGGCCCTATAAGACAACGGCCGCTCAGCTGAAGTCTTAATATGCGCTTGGCTCCTGCAAGCGTACACCTCTCCTCCTCTCTCTCTCCTTCTCCTCTCTCTCTTAGGTTAGGTATACCCCTTTTGGGGTGTGAGGCCGTCCCAGCTTCTCCCCAAAAGAGGTCTCCCACAGGCAGGAGTTCATTGCAACTTGGGGGATAACTCCGCCTCCAAGTTGCATAAACCCTTGTTGCTCTTGCAGCAACCCCCTCCCACTTTAGGGGGGGTCCCTTGCAGCAAGGGGGTTGGCACTGGCACTGTGGGTGTCTTGCAACAAAGGGGGAAGGGGGTTGGCACTGGTGCCTTGCAACATTGATCAACATTTGCAATTGCATTGCACTCTCTCCTTTTGCGCGCATTCTACTAATGACCAGATGCCACGTGATTGTAGTATTAGATTTATTTTCCTCCTTACTTATTTATTTATTATTTTCATCTTTATATTCACTCTTTTCATTTATTATTTACCAAATGGTTGGTTCAAGTTTTGTACGGATATTTTTTCCATATTTCCAAACCACTACAACCAAAATCCGTACCGGCTGCCTCTTCAAATAAGGCTGCTGGTTCTTTTTTGACAGGGACTTGGGAGTGAAGTTGTTGGATTGTTTATTTAAAAAAAGCTCTGAATAGTGAGACTATAGGATTAGGATTGTCTTTCGAATCTGTTTAGCTAGCTGTGTTGCTGATTTCTCTTTAGGTTTGATCAGTATTTCAGAGTAAAGTGCATTAAAAGGCATTCGTTTTTCAAGTTCGATCATCTATTTCAAATTAGCCTGTCATAAGGCAGTTAGGTACAACATTTCCTTTTCAGAAAATAGGTAATCAATCTTCTATTTATTTAAGTGTTATCAAGGCAAAGTGTTTACAATTAAAACTACTAAGGTATTGGTCTATTTTGTTTCTTAGAATAAGACAAATACTACCAACTAAAGAGGGTGTTTAACCATAATCGAGTTTAACCCTCTGATAGCATTAAATTTCTATCAGCGGGAATCAATAACATTAGTTAGGATTTAATTTATTATTCAGGAAATAATTCATAGTCATCAAAAATCATACTGTATTAAATTCAGTCATTATGAAAGTAAGACAGGGTATGAGTGGGTTCTTCAGAGCCTGAATTTAGTCTGGGGAACGCTGCTTGAAGTTTAACCTGATTTTGGGGTATTTTCCCCGTTTGATTTTGCTTCTAGACTTTTTTCAAGTGTTTTGATACTTAATTTCTTTAAACATAGATTGATTTAATATTTAATGTTAATGATTTAATAGTTTAGTATTCAAATATTGTGTTGGGTTAACACAAAATTTGAATTAGTAACAGTAGATGACTTGTGGGTTCGTGCGGAATAGTTGCCACTCTGTCATGGTGTGTTCCACCAGGTGCCGAGATGTCCGCTCGGGCCCAGGCTCCCAAGCGTTAATCACATTTTCCCACACATTTTCAATGGTATTTAGATCACACCCCTTGGTGGGCCAGTTCAGCAGCTCGACAGCTCGTTGTTCCTGAAACCACCGTCTGATGATCCTCGCAGTATGAATAGAGCAGTTATCCTGTAATATATATGTTAACCCTCCATCTATGGCATTGGGTGGTTCGAAGTTGACGGGGGTTCTGGTTAGGTGGCAGCAACGGATTTTCTCACTTTGGGGTAGCTGGTACCATGTAGGGAATCGCAGTACAGTAGCTTCTTTTACACTACATTCCAATTTCTTCTTGTAGTGGATCGGAAGATTCTGTGAAAACTTACTAAATTACACTTGTGAACAAAGTATTTGTCACAGAGATATTTTTACTTCAACTATATGTAATTTTTTACGTTGATTACAGAAATGAAAACAGAATTTTTCTATCACCCGCAGTTTTAGAGTGACACATCAATTTACACTACTTAGGATTTGAGTCAGAATAGGAAGGGGTGGGAACTGACCCTTGCTCCTCTTCTACTTATAAGTTGCTGCACGTCACTGTTGACTTTCATTTATCAATTACTCACTTGATTTCACAATTTAAGCGAGTTCAATATGCATTTTCTCCTTTGATATTGCTATTACCTCTATAAATTAGTTCAAATTCCATTTTCGATTCAATATTGGTGGGTGATAAACAAATTTTGAAGTCATTTTTTAACTCAGCGGTAAAAAACCTATAAGATCCACCCATTTTTGTTCATGTGACAAAAACAAAGTTCTTTTTTGTCACCCCGTGTTATCTGACGGTTCCCCATTCTTCTTGTAGCGTATCGGGAAATTATTTATTCAATTTTAAAACTAAGTTCTCTGGAGAAAACAGGTCTCAAAGGAGAAGACAAAGAGATCCTCTGACTGAATTTTACTGGTTGTAAAATATTATAGGCAATGCTTCAGCCTTCAGGTCAGATCAGAATAATCAGAATGATAACGCTGATTAACAAAACTAAACTTTTTTTCTGACTCCTGCATAAACATAGCTGATCCTAAATGAATTTTTCAGTCATGGGTTGAAGCCAACCCATGCTGCTCCTCCAGCTTGGTTCATCATTCCTTCAAAGTGATCACCCAATGTTAACTTCCTGATTTGAGGTCCCACAAAGACATCTTTAACTTTCTCATAAGTGAGAGCTGGGAATTTGCTGCAAATATACTTGAAGCAGTTACCATCCTTATCCAATGCCTTCACAAACTGTTTCATCAAGCCCAGTTTTATGTAAAGTGGAGGTAACAGTATTTTGGTTGGCTCAACCAACTTTTCAGGAAGTTCAAGATTTTCATATGTTTCTTTCAAGTGAATAGATTGATCTACAGGAACAGAAGCATAGTGGTTACCATTGTGATGGAGAATACCTTTGAGGCTGGTCTTGAAGGCGTCAATAAATAATCTCCACTCACTTGGTTGATAGGCAGTTTCTAAGCTACATATTAGCAATGTTACTGCAGTAGACCAGTGGACCTTCCTGGATAAAATATGGAACAAATTCTATCTTACGGTTTCTCTACCATGAAAAGGATGTCCCTGGAGAAACCAAGTTCTTCGCTTGGTGTCTGGATCCCAGAATTTCTGCAGAATCTTTCGGCAGATCCAAGTCTCTTACCAGATCATTTAGTTCACTTTGTGTGAAAAGTTGTGGTTCACGACTGAGATTTTCTGGTTGGTAGTAGTCAGTATCATCTTCTGCATTACTAACGTCAGACTCAGAGTCTGACATAAATCTATCAAGAGTTTGTGGTAGAGAAGGAATAAGCATATTCGGTCCATGTGATATAGGTCTCATTGCAGATGGAAGATCAGGATAAGAACTGGCCTGTTTATTTCTAATGTTGTAACCTTCTACTTTGCACGAACAGAAATAACAGTCATTTCCATGGTTCTTGGGTTCACGCCAGACCATAGGAATTCCAAAATGCATGGACCTCTTCTTCCCTTGACTCCATTGTCTCAAGGATTCAACACAAGAACGACAAACTTTTTGAGGAGCCCATGACTTCTCTTGGTGTTTGAGTTTCATTCTGAAGTAGGCATAATACACGTTCCTGACAAGGTCTGTGATGTTCTGCCTCTGTTTCTTTGCAGCATACCTGTCACATATATAGCAAAATATGTCAGGATTACTTAAGCAGCCTCTTGATGCCATATTAGCGAAAGTCTGAAAAGATAAAAATGTAACAGTAAATACATATAATAATAATAACATAACATAATATAATAATAACAATAACATATATGATATACAGGGACAGAATATTGCGTTCTCTAGTGACATCCTTGACCATTTGAAAAAGTGAACTTTCGAGCAAACAAACCCCCTGAGAATTTTGCTTTTGGATAGTTTTGAATTTTAAATACTTGCGTTTAAATTCACGTTGTTATAGTTAAGTAATTGAATATTCGTCGTTTTTAGCGATTTAGAAGTTTTCATATCGTGCCGGCTTAATTTAACTTATACCTGTAACGGTTTAAACTAATTTTTAACTCCGCGATGCCGTCGCAGAAAGCGTCGTGTGTTAGGTGTAGGGCAAACCGGTGGTATTCTGAATTTAGGGATTATAGGCGATTACCGATAGATCAGTTTGTTTCTTTTGCGAGTTCATGGAGGAATTAGCTGACATAAAACGCAGTGTAGGTGAGGTAGCGGAAAGACTTGCAACGCTTGATGAGGGCAGGGGTAGGGCTACGGTTCACGGAAGTCGAACCAATACTAACGTTGAAGACGTTAGTAATTTGAAGGGTGAGGTGCGTAACCTAGTTTCTAGTTTAGGTAGCTTGTCGGGAAGGTTAGATAGAGTTGAGGGAGAGGTTAAGGTAGTCCGAGAGTAGTATATAGCGAGGGATTTAGAGAGGTTAAGGGTGGAGCTAGGCCGCGTACGTTAGGTGATAGGAATCCCCCCCACCTATCGAGGTTTCGAACCCTTTCGCCCATTTGGAAAGGGACGTGAATGAGGGGGAAACTATTTTAATCGGGGACTCTTTAGTGCGCCACATGAACAAAGAGTTCGTTGAACGGCATCCAACAAAGAGGAGGAGGGTCTGTCTCCCAGGGGCCAGGGTTGACAGAGTTAGAGACGAAATGGATAGGATTGGCGTTGCCTCCCGGTCACTCAATGTTGGTGACGATGGTAGGAGGCAACGACTCGTATAGGCCCGATACGAGAGTGCCTGACCTTTTGGAGAGATATAGGGGGTTAATTAGGTCCCTGAAGGCGAGGTCAGATAGGTCTTTAGTTCTACTGTAGGTATTACCCCTAGGCACGGATTGGGTCTTAGAATAACGTCTGAGATCATATTTTTGAATAACAAATTAGAAGAGATTTGTGCTGAGGTAAATGTACCCTTCGTAAAGCTGTGGTCCGAATTCAGTGATCCTAGCCTTTTTATAACTGATGGGGGTGCATTTTAATGAAATAGGTAATGCTTGGCTAGGTAGGTTAATAGACGAAAACGTGCGAAAGCTGTACAGGGCGAAGCCTTCTTTAAACGTTGTGGGTCCGGGGAACGCGGGCCCGACGTGATAAATAGTTTAAAACGCGGGCCCTTGGTAAAAAATAACTTAAACGTCTTTTATTGTAACGGGCGTAGTATTAGAAATAAATTAAATGAATTTAAGGCGATAATTTATTCCGGCAACTATGATATAGTTGCTATCACTGAAACTTGGTTAAATACCGTGGCTCGGGACTTCTTGGGGGAACTTGATATACCGGGTTTTAAACTCTTTACTAATGATAGGTTACATAGGTTTGGTGGAGGCGTTTTGCTGTACATTCGTAATTCCCTTAGGGGTATCGAGGTTAAGTTAGATTATCCGGCAGCAATTAATGCGATATGTGTTGAAGTTAGGGCGCGTAGTATTAGTTTTAATTTTGTTGTTGTTTATAGACCTCCCGTTCAACCCCTCGATACAGATACTAGATTTTACTCACTTCTTGGTAATTTTATTGACAATCGGAATAGTATAATTGTCAGAGACTTTAACTGCCCTAATGTTAATTACGAGAATTTTACTGGTAATGAGGAGGGTTTGAGATTGGTTGAGTTTATGGACGATAACTTTTTACGACAGATAGTTACCGAACCAACGCGCGGTGACAATATTTTAGATTTGGTGATGACGAACGGCGAGAATATAGTCGAAGGTTTAGAAGTAGGCGAGAGTTTAGGATGTAGTGATCATCAAATTCTTAGGTTTAAGTTAGCGATAAAAAACACTCAGGATAGTAACGTAATAGAAGTCCCTGATTTACGTAGGGCTAATTTTGATAGTTTTGCGGATAGGATGAGAGTAGTGGACTGGGATAACTTATTTATGGGTAATGACACAAATTTGCGTTGGGTGGCGTTTAAAGAAAGTTTTAGGAATATTGAAAGGGAGTTTATTGCTCGTAGGCCCAAGCGCGCTAGAAATCATGGTAGGCCGAAGTGGTGGACTAGGGAAATAGGCGAGTTCATAAACGAGCGTAATAGAGCGTATAGACTTAATAAGCGCAATGGCACGGCAGCTAACTTTAATAGATATATCGAGCTTAGACGTCAGGTTAAAAGATCAGTTAGGAATGCCAAGTGTCATTTAGAGATACTTATAGCTGCGGATAGTAAACATAATCCAAAAAAGTTTTTTGAATACGTTAATAATCGTAAGCCGGTAGAAGATAACATAGGCCCTCTAGTGGATGTTAATGGCGCTTTGGCTTCTGACGCTCAGGCGATGGTGGGTATTTTCAATAACTTTTTTGCGACAGTTTTTACCGTAGAAGACGTAAATAATGTCCCCGACGTGGACGATATCGTTCCATTTAGTAGCGAGACTATTTTGGATGAAATAACTGTTTACGAGGGTGAGATTACGCATTATATCGATAGGCTAAAAGTTAGCAAGGCTCCGGGCCCTGACGCTTTTTATCCCAGACATTTGAAAGATTTGAAAGACGTTATCATTGGCCCCTTAACGAAGATTTTTAATCAGTCACTCGAAACGGGGATTATTCCTGAAGACTTCAAATTAGCTAACGTCACGCCTATTTTTAAAAAAGGCGACCGCGCAGTAGCTAGCAATTATAGGCCCAATAGCTTAACGTCAATTGTCGGTAAACTTTTGGAATCCGTAGTTAGGGATCGCATCATCGATCACTTAGAAAGTAGAGATTTGATTAATAGTAGTCAGCATGGGTTTCGACGCCGTAGGTCTTGTTTAACTAATTTGTTAGAATTTTATAACGAAATAGTGCGCGAATACGATAGGCATAGAGCAGCTGACGTTATTTATTTAGATTTTAAAAAGGCGTTCGATACAGTTCCGCATAGGAGACTAATTGCGAAGGTCAAAGCGCACGGTATACGCGGTCAGGTAGCTAACTGGTTAGAAGAATGGCTTCGTGCTAGGAGACAGAGGGTCGTAGTTAATGGTAGTGAATCGGGGTGGTTAGATGTAGGTAGCGGTGTCCCATAGGATTCAGTGTTAGGCCCATTGCTATTCGTAATGTACATTAACGACATAGATGTAGGTTTAACTAGTAACGTGTCAAAATTCGCGGACGATACTAAAATAGGCAGTAAGGTTGTTAACGAGGACGATAGTAATAGGCTCCAAGACGATGTAAATAGGATTATGGAGTGGACAGATAAGTGGCAGATGCAATTTAACTTAGACAAATGTAAAGTTTTGCATATAGGTTCTCGCAACAATAATTACACGTACACGATGGATGATAGGGAGTTAGCGAGCGTTGACGAGGAAGTAGATTTAGGCGTACGCGTATCTAAGGATTTAAAGGTTAGGAACCAGTGCCTGGATTCTTGCGCAAAAGCTAATAGGATGTTAGGCTTCATAGCGCGTAATTTCGAATTTAAATCGAAGGAAATTATATTGCCCCTTTACAAGTCCCTAATCAGGCCTCATTTAGAATATGCCGTTCAGTTTTGGTGCCCGTACTTGCGTGAGGATATTGATAGGTTGGAAAGGGTTCAACGTCGTGCCACGAAACTGATTCCGTCATTGCGCAATAAGCCTTATGAAGATAGGATTAAAGAGTTAGACCTGTATTCACTCGAAACTAGGAGATTAAGGGGGGAGCTTATTGAAGTTTTCAAAATCGTTAATAACATCGATAACGTAAATTTTGACAAAATGTTCACTTTCGATAATAGTAATACTCGCAATAACGGATTTAAGTTGCGTGGCAGACGTTTCATTACTAATATCGCAAAAAACTTCTTTACTTTTAAAGTAATTGATAAATGGAATAATCTTCCCGCGTCAGTCGTTCATTCTACCAGCGTTAATATGTTTAAGAACCGTCTTGACAGACATTTTAAAAGTATTAACGTTGTTTGAAATAAAAAAAACAAAGTTAGCAACAGGAGCTCTGGTGGTGGTGCTCGAGGATGAGTCTGTTGACGATGAATGCCAGCTTGTGACATGCCAGCGTGTGATGCCAGCAATAAAATTATTAAAAAAAAAAAAAAATTAGACTAACACGAACGTAGACGTAGCTCGTAGCGTAAACTAACCCACTTTTTGTTTAACTTTACCTACTTTTTTTACTTTGCATATCTGTAACTCTCTTTTCTTGCATGTTTGTAGTTTGCATGGTATGGCTGTGAGTTAAGACTGTGTTTGCATGGTTTGTAAGCGTTCTTATTTCACTTCTTTTCATCTTTCAACCCTCTCCTATTCTCTCCGACTATTTTTCTGACTTGTCGGCAGTGGCTGGCGGATGATGATGGTGAGCCTTTTTTCTCTTTTTCTGAATGAATGTTAACCCACGAATGATAGGTGTTGCTCCTTACTTAACCCCTTATTCTCTTCTCTTCTCTTAACTCCCTACTCTTTCCTTTCTCTCGGGCTAACCTTAGAGTGGATCTTAGGGTCTTTGTTAGCCTTAGCGGATCAAATGTAGAATTCGGACCCCAGCCTTCTTTAGTTAGCTTTATAAGGCTAACTAACGAAAATATCACAACCTAACCTAACCAATCGTTAGGTTAACTGTACGCCCTTGACGACTGGTTAGGTTAGGTCATGATATTTTCGTTAGTTAGCCTTATAAAGCTAACTAAAGAAGGCTGGGGTCCGAATTCTACATTTGATCCGCCTTAGCTTCTGTAGATCTGTAGATCTCCCATAACACTGAACAACAAAATAGAACTGTTTTTCTGGTTCCTGCATAAACATCGTTGATCCTAAATGAATTTTTCACGCTAAGTTCGAATCTGTTTTCAGAAATTTTCTATCATATAGAGGTTTTGAGAAAAATTCAGTTTTATACAAGTATAAACAATTTATTTTATTATACAAATAAAGCGAAATAAACATAAGTAGAAAGCTACTGAAATGATTTAGTGTAATAATTTCGCTTGTATGATATACGAGGAGCTTCCCTTAACAATGACCAACAGTAATCAGCGCTCGCCATGCTAATCACTCACAGCTCCCAAATTGTTAGGAAAGAAGTCTAAGTGGGAGTGGAGGAAGTGAATCTTTAAGAATATGCTACACCCCATTTCATGGTATGCTACCAGCATTCTTTTAACTAAATCTTTGTATTTTAGTGCTTTGTTGTTACCTAAAAAATTGGTCGCGACGGATTTAAAACACTTCCAAGCATTTTTTTCTTTTCCTTCTAAAACTGCATCGAATTCATCATCATTCATCAATTCTCGTGTTTGGGGTTCCACAAATATTTCTTCTTTTATTTTCTCTTCGCTGATTTTGGGGAATTTTCTTTAATGTGTTGAAATCCTCTGCTGTTTCGATCCATTCCTTTCATAAAATTTTTCATCAGTCCTAACTTTATATGCAAGGGTGGTAGATAAAATTTTTTTGGTTCAACAAGGTTTTTATGCAAAACGTTTCTTTGACCTTCTACTAGTTGTCTAGTTGGCCGATCGCTAACAATGTAATGTTTAGACTTAGCACAGCTGTCCCATTCACATAAGAAACAGTAACATTTCTTATACCCCAGCTGCATTCCCAGAAGAAGAGCTATAACTTTTAGGTCACCACAGATGTTCCAGTTATACTTATTGTATTCTATGCTGTTTAAAAGATATTCCATATTTTCATGATTCTTTTAGGTGAAATCAATGAGCAATGGGAACTGATGTAAAAATATTCCCATTATTTAGCCGAACAGCTTTAACTCAATTTTGATGGATCAATGAACAACCGTCATTCTTCAATTTTGTGTTCGTGTGCAAGTGTTTCCATCAGGGCATTAACGTCATTGCAATACCAAAGATTTTCTTTCATTGAAAAAATAGACAAATTCGTTTTCCCGGTTATGAAACAGACTTATGTCTGTGTTCTTCTACAAAAGATTCCACCCTTGCAATCTTGAACCAAGTACCTCAACTTGATTTTTAGATATGTTTAGATCTCGAACTAGATCATTGAGCTCCGCTTGAGAGATCATATGTGGCTCAGTGAGGGTCCTACAGAAGGTTTGAAATCTGGTTCATTAGTAGAACCTGCTTCAGCACTTACCTCTTCATCATCATCATCATCATCTTCATCTTCTACAGTATATCTTTCGGGTGGTACTGGAACAGGAAGATCTGAACGATGAGCGATAGGTCTTATTGCCGATGACAAATTAGGATATAGAATGGATTTCTTGATTTTTGCAGAGAATCCTGATATTTTAGTCATACAGAAATAGCAGTCATTTAAGTGGTCCTTTTGTTCTCTCCAAATCATTGGTATTGCGAAAGGCATAGATGAACGAGCACCTTCAATCCACTGTCGGAGATGGTTTGCACATGAAATGCAACAAATATGGGATGCCCATTGTTTATCTTGATCTCCTATCTTGCATCCGAAGTACAAATGATAAGCTTTTTCAAAAAGAGGTGTAAAGTACCTTTCCTGATTTTTAACAGAAATTCTCCACAAACATAGCAGAAATCGTTTGCCTCATTAACACATCTACGAGACATACATAATATTTTTCACACTTTCTTTTTTTTAACTACTTTAGGTAATCCGTCAATATTCCACGCACTTATTTCAAAATGATCTGTAAAAAAATGAAACATTAATTAAAGGTAATTATAAAAAATAGATAAAAAAGGTAATTATGTAAATATATGAAGGCCACGCAATATATTTTGCCCCACCTTTTTTTTCTTTCCAAGTTTCCTTGTAAGTTCCAGAAATTTTGTACACAAGAAGTTACATACCTTTTTAACAAGTTTTTATTTCTTCACATAGTCTCCATCCTTTTTTACGGCTTTCCTCTGCCTCGAAACAAGGGTCTTTATTCCTTGCTGGTAAAAGTCAGCTGGGTTCCGCTGGAGTCACCTCCTAACCTCTTCAACAACCTCATCGTCACTCTGAAACTTTCTTCCACGAATAGCATCCTTCATTGGCCCAAACAAATGGAAGTCTGAAAGTGCCAGATCCGGGCTGTATGGAGAATGGGGTAACACAGTCAAGCGCATTTTTGTGATGGCCTCTCTTGCAAACTGTTTTGTGGTGTTGCGTTATCGTGCAAAAGAAGGACGTCTTCCAGTTTTCTCTTCGGTCGATCTCGCTTTATACGTCTCTGGAGTCTCTGTTGGGTAGCAATATATGCCTCTGAGTTGATTCTTTGTCCTTTCTTCATAATGTCCACCAGAATCACCCCTTTCATGTCCCAGAAGATGGTGGCCATAACTTTCCTGCAGAGGGAACCATTTTGAACTTTTCTTGCGTGGGGAGTCCGCCACTCCATGGATTGGCGTTGTGTTTCAGGTTCAAAGTGGTGACTGAATTCTCATCCCCAGTCACAATTCGTAAAAGGAAGTCATCCCCTTCTGTCTCGTATCGAACCAACGACTTAGAAACAATTTCTTTTCTTTGGGCTTTGTGATCTTCAGTCATTTCGCGAGGAACAAACCGTGGACACACTTTTGAGTATCCCAGTTGTTGAATTGTCGTATTCACACTTCCTTCACTAATTCCTAGCTCCAGTGATAGCTCCTTCTATGTGACGCGCCGATTTGATCGAATGATGCTGTTAGCACGTTGCAGAGTGTGAGATGTCACAGCCGATGCCGGGCGACCGCTGCGTGGCTCATCATCGAGGCTGGCTCTCCCTCTCTCCGATGATCTCACACGTTTAGACCAACGTCCAACTGTGCTTCGATCAACAGCAGCATCTCCGTAAACGTTTTGTAATTGTAGACGTTTGTGAATATTTCCAACTGTTTCATTCTCTGCAGTTAAGAACTCGATAACAGCTCTCTGTTTACGACGCACTTCACTGTCAGACGCCATTTTCGAAACTGCGTTAACCATCGGTTTTATACAAGGGCGTTTAAAAGCGGTTTTATACAAGGAGTGGGAGGTTCAAACTTGAAAAATCTGGTTATGTGACGCGCAGAAAGTTCAAACTTACGGCCCAAAAGATATTTCAGCCCCATGGCCTATTATTTAGCTAAGAAAAAAGGGCGGGTCAAAATATATTGAGTGCCCCTAGTATATACGTACAGTATATAAAAAAGTAACGATATAAATATATATATATATATATATATATATATATATATATATATAAAAAAGTAACTATATAAATATTTATATATATGTATATTTAGATGCATTAAACCATTTATACATCTGCGAACAAGTTTTTTGTTTTAATATTTGTAATATCCATCCATTATTTATGAATTCATTATCATTTTTACTACCACTAAATGTAAGAGCTTGTATATATTTGGCACTATGGCAATCTGCCTTACCCTCTCATTGCGACGTATTGATGGGCACTGATATAACTTACGGTATGTAGGTAATGGTATTCATCATTTCATTGGTGAAAAGATGTCATCAGTCGCAAGATAGAATTCATAGGTTGTCATAGGAATGCTAAACTAGTTTAATTCATGAACTGCAATTTTCTTATAGAAATTGCAGTTAATCAATATAGCTGAAACTGTCATATCTCAAAATCTATAAGTGATAGAAGAATTCTGAAAACAGATTCGGATTCAGTGCAAAACAATACATTGGAACCATCTATTTTGGTTCAGAAACCAAAAACCTTGTTTTTCAGTGTAATTTTAAAATTTACAAGAGTTTATATACAAATAATTTGGTGAAATCATTATTATTTACTGTTGACCTGTTTTGATTATAATTCTCAATAGGCTGATTTTTTTTTTTTTTTTTTGCAAAATATATGAAGATAAAGATAAAGTTTGGCTGTAACAGCAAACAGGCAGATAAGCAAGATATTTGAAGATGACGTCATATTTTTCATTCAAACAATTACACGATTACATGATTAAGATTAATCTAAAAAATTATTAGGTAATTTAAAAAAGAAATAATTCATCAATTACTTAGCAGAAATAAAATAGAAAGAAAATTAAATTTTTTTTCCAAACTTGCATTTTATATACATTTAGAGTGTCACGCGAGTTTAGACTTTATATGCAAAAATGAATGCTAGAATTATTAATTTTTTCTTATATATTAAATATATATTATTTAATATATTTCGTCACTGGATTCAAATCACAGTTTAAAATTGGGTCCTATTCAAATTGTAATCTGACACGCCGAATTACAGTGGCCTTTGAATTTTGAGATCCCTCGTGATGCAATACTTTTTGTCATATGATTCGATATTAACAAGTACGAATAAGTGTTGTATTCCTCTACATTATGATGATTAATTTCAGCTTCTGTGCGATTCCATGTAAACGGTTTAATCTCGTAATATCGTCGTTTTTGGTGTAGTGAAAGGAGAGGGGGAGGACGAGAGAGAAGGATAATGAGAAGGAGATGGGGAGGACGAGAGGAGGGAGTGAGGGTGAAGGAGAAAGAGGGACTGCGTTTCTTCCACATCTCGGAGAGGGTGGGGGGAAACTATTGCAGGGGAATGTACATCTCCATGCCCGAAAGAATCACCTCCGTGATGCGCTCAGCACACTCGAAAGTAATCATTCCATGGGAATTCACATAAGTACTGCTTAAGGGCCTCTCAGTCAGCAGCGCCGAAATGTCAAAGGCACCTCCTCTTGTGAGGATCCAACAGCCAAATTGGAGCGATAGGACAGGAAACAGATATAAGACTGTGGTCGGAGGGGCTCAACGGAGAGAAAAGTTTTACAGTGTAGGAAGAAGGATGAGAGGTAAGATTTATATCCAGAATGTTGGGCCTATCTCCAAGACGATCGGGATACGAATAGGGTGCTGTACAATCAGCTCAAGGTCATTTCAGATAGAAATGTTGTTGCTAGTTCACCAGGGATGTTAGTGAAATGGGAAGAAAGCCAAAGGTGGTGGTGAATATTGAAATCTCCTAAATTGGAGATTTCAGCAAAGGGAGAGCGAGATAGAATGTATTCCACTTTGGAAGTGAGGTAGTCAAAGAATTTTAGATAGTCAGTAGAATTAGGAGAAAAGTAAACGGCGCAGATGTATTTAGTTTAAGATTGGCATGTAAGCCGTAGCCATAGGGTATTGAATTCGAAAGATTCGAATTCGGGAATACGAGAACAAGTAAGGTCATTGCGTACATATACGCAACATCTACCTTCGTAGTGAAATTGAGTATAGAGAAAGTAAGAGGGTAGGGTAAAAGGGTTATTGCCATTCGTCTCAGACACCTGAGTTACGGTGAGGAAAAGAATATGAGGCTTAGAAGAGGAGAAGTGGTGTTTAACAAGTTGAAATTTTGAGGAAATATCAGAAATGTTGCACAAATTAATGAAAAGTGAATCAGGCAGAGGCCCAGAACATCTCAAATACGCGGTAGCAGATCCACTCCAGTGTGTTTGAGAGAATGCTGGACTTCTCACAGGGTAGATGAGACACGGAAAAAGATGAGCTAAGGAGAACAGTGAGAGGAGAAACGGGAGTTCCAGCACTCCCTATCTTCTGTCTAACGTTCTTCTTGGCCCGGTGTACTTCCCTGGTCAATTGGTGTCTTCAATCTCAATATATATATATATATATATATATATATATTATATATATATCGACTACACTATGGACCTCGATCACTCAGAAGTCGTAATTCTCCTACATACGAGCAGAAACCAATGCCCTATGGGGGCACCCTCGCATGCCGTACATATATACATTTTAACTGCAAACAACACACAGTATAATTAATGTAAAGAACGACGCTTGTGTAGAAGAGCGTTCCGGACATTTTTCATTTGTTCGTTCTCCCTCCTCATCTTGAGCGGAACGCTCTTCTACACAAGCGTCGTTCTTTACATTAATTATATTGTGTGTTGTTTGCAGTTAAAATGTATGTATATATACAGTATATATATATATATATATATATATATATATATATATATATATATATATATTATTTTTATTTATTTTTATTTTTTTCTCCGGGTTGGTCGAGTGGTTGAATAGCGGAGCGATAGTGAATTAATTCACTTCTTGCAGACAAACACCGATGAGGAAATTCACGGAAATCAATATTTCTACTTTATTTTATCATTGATGTAATCACGGAAGAATATTTCTTGTGATAAATTGAAAAAAGCAGAAGAGTAACAAACGCTCTTGGCCTTGGCTTGGACGAACCTTCAAACCTGACTGCACGTCAGGGAATTCTCGGACCTTTTCCCAGTCTCAACTTACTATATATAACTCCTTGAAGGATACCCGACGGGGTGGGAGAAAGGGTAATCTTATGTAAGCTTTCTTTAAAGAATGCAAAGAGAGAAAATGGGTACCTTGTGGGTGCTCTGAAGAACATATATATATATATATATATCGGGGGACCTTGGTGCAGTGGTTAGCATATCCGAACGGCAATTGGATGATCCCGGGTTCGATTCCAGGGAGGTGCCTCATTTTTCATTTGCTCGTTCTCCCTCCTCATCTTGTGCGGACGCTCTTCTACACAAGCGTCGTTCTTCACACACACACACACACATATATATATATATTATCAAATTTGTGGATAGAGGCTACCAAAGGGAAACGGTCAACATGGTCTGTGTAGAGTGGTCGGCTTTCTATACAGCTTATGCGGCGGCCATTTTGTTTTCATTTAAATCGAATATATATTAAATTAATACAAGTATGCATCACTAACCCTTATTTAAATATTGTTCAGATTTGCCTCAAAGGTCCATTCTGTTTAACAATTTGGTATGTTTTTAAATTCTAAAGGAAATCAAGCAATGTCGTCTGCGTGTCTTCTTACCTTCTTACGCTGTCTTGGCACTCTGCCTGGACCTTCTAATCCATACAGCATTAGGTCTTTATAGCACTTACTGATGAGTATCCCTTTCAAATCGAGCAAACCTGTGGCGATATCGTTGATAAACTTAACTTAATATACTGTATATATATATATATATATATATATATATATATATATATATATATATATATATATATATATATATATATATATATATATATATGGGATGAATTTCACAATAAAACAAGTGAAATGAATGAATGCTGCAAACCCACAAGGAAAAAGAAAAACGATTCCAAGGCCTTTCGTGTATTCAGAGCTACACCTCGTCAGGGAATGAAGATAAAAGGCGAGATGCCCATAGATATACACAACGTACAGGAAAAACAAAACAATTAGCACATACTTAACAAGGGTTAATGAGAGGCAAAAGAAATTTTAACATGATATTGTCAATTTTATACATTCCCGCACTGTTATTGAAATTGTTTTTAAAATGAATAAATGCACATTCTAGAATATTTCTTTCTATTATGTCTCTGTTTTTAACAAGCGCTTTAGAACTATCCCACTTGATGCTATGCTTACATCTATTCTGACCATCATCCTTCGATTAAATCCTCTATTTTCTCTGCTATGTTTCTTCGAGCATTGAGAGTTGTCATTCCTGAATTTTTAGATTCCGAGTTATGCAATATCATGAATATTGTTACTGAATTATGTTATCCTATTTCATTTTTAGATAACTGTCTTAAGAAAGCCAAGAATAGGTATTATAATAATGTAATTGTAAAGGAATTTCAGCGTAAAAATATCCTTAGCCTACCTTACCATGTTAATTTTCAATACCTTCCAACTTTACTTAAAGCAATTGGCATTAATGTAATCTTTAAGTATAATAATACTGTTAAATCACGCCTAATAAAGAATAGCCCTGATAATGTTGTTGGTTGTGTGTATTCGATCGGATGTACACAATGTAACTCAGTATATATAGGCCAAACGGGTAAAACGTTGGCTATTAGGGTAACACAGCATAAATATGCTTGTAGAACAGCTAATAATTCCAATGCTTTATTTAATCATATGTATAGATGTAAGCATAGCATCAAGTGGGATAGTTCTAAAGCGCTTGTTAAAAACAGAGATATAATAGAAAGAAATATTCTAGAATGTGCATTTATTCATTTTAAAAACAATTTCAATAACAGTGCGGGAATGTGTAAAATTGACAATATCATGTTAAAATTTCTTTTGCCTCTCATTAACCCTTGTTAAGTATGTGCTAATTGTTTTATTTTTCCTGTACGTTGTATATATCTATGGGCATCTCGCCTTTTATCTTCCTTCCCTGACGAGGTGTAGCTCTGAATACACGAAAGGCCTTGGAATCGTTTTTCTTTTTCCTTGTGGGTTTGCAGCATATATATAAAGAGAGGGAGAGAGAGAGAGAGAGAGAGACCGACCAGAAATTCCTTTCCTCGCCGTTCTCAAACATCATGGAATCTAAACAAAGGCTATATACGTGGGTATGGAACAGGCCCACGGAGGAAACACAGATTTTGTGGTATTTTCCGAAATGCCCACCAGAAGACGTCACCAAGGCCTATAAAAGTGCGGGTTCTTTCTCAAATCACTCTCACTTGCCATTTTCTCGTTTTCGTCGTTACGTCTCGCTCTCAGCCCCTTCGTCAGTAACACCTCTCGTCACCCCACCGCTCTCCGGCATTCGCCGAAGAGCGGCCCGCTGTTCCTTCAAGGCTCCGGTCGACCATACACGAAGTCTTTCATCACGTTAGGTCCTCTACAATTTCATCCTCCAAGAGGCAACATCAATGGTGCAGGAGTTTCCGCTGGCCCCCTTTCCAACAAATATCAACCGGCCCTCAACACTCATCCCCTCGCTGGTGAGGCCAGTCAGCGTTCAGAAGCATCATCTTTGAAGCCCAGGTCCGTAAACCTTCTAGTAGGGTACCAGCCACAAGCATACCTTTGCCTTCGTGTTAATTAAGCAATTCACGCGTAGCTTACATAGTGTAACCTCAGCCTAGCGAATAGGCTATGCCCAAAGGTGTACGCAAACAACCGGAAAACTAACTCTCCTATTACGACTACAGTAGGTCTGTTCGATTATTTTACTGTATTCAATTATCTTACCGTATTTGTATCCGCTTGTTTATTTGCTCATTTATGCATTTCATTTTACTTGCCTAATCCGTTTACTGTACCAAACCGTACTTTCATTACTTCAGTTATTCTTGGCTTAATTATTTATTACTGTGTGTTCACTGCCACACATCTCATTACCCTACCTAAATTAGTGTTTCTTTTCATTATTATATTTATTTAATGCTTATCCTGTGTAACTATTTCTTATTGCGAAGAATCAGTCATTGTAATAAAGCACAATAATTGTATATAGAATTGTTAATCACTGTGAAAAAATATTCACCACGACCTTTGGCTTTCCTCCCACTTCACTAACATTCCTGGTGAACTAGCAACAACTTTTCTATCCTAAATGACCTTCAGCTGATTGTACAGCACCCTGCTCGTATCCCCGATCGTGTTTACCTCTCATCGTTCTTCCTACCCTGTGAAACTTTTCTCTCCGTTGAGCCCTTCCGACCACAATCTCATATCTGTTTCCTGTCCTATCGCTCCAATTTGGTTGTTGGTTTATGTCGAATCATGATATGACGAAAAGTATTGCATCACGAATGGTCTCAAAATTCAAAAGCCACTGTAATTCGGCGTGTCAAATTACAATTTGAATAGCACCCAATTTTAAACTGTGATTTGAATCCAGCGACGAAATATATTAAATAATATATATTAATATATATGTAAAAATGAATAATTCTAACATTCATTTTTGCATATAAAGTCTAGACTCGCGTGACATTCTAAATTTATATAAAATGCAAGTTTGGAAAAAAAAATTATTTTCTTTCTATTTTATTTTTGCTAAGTAACTGATGAATTATTTCTTTTTTAAATTACCTATTAATTTTTTAGATTAATCTTTATCATGTAATCGTGTTAAATTCTGCAATGTTCAATTTTTTTTTATACATTCTCTCTTAGTTGTAAAAGATGAAGTCATAACTTGCCAAAACTCTAAATTAACACTTAATTTTAAATTTTAAGCATTTAATTTTGGCTCATATGCACGTTCAATTTTAATCCATAATAAAATGCATATTTCAATTTCCATTTTTAGTAAATTCGGCAAATCATGATAACATCAAATCTGTCAATATTTTGTTTGAATGAAAAATATGACGTCATCTCCAAATATCTTGCTTATCTGCCAGTTTGCCTATGGAGCACTGCAGGACAGGACGTTTACGTTTAATGGCCGCTCGTAAACGTTCCAGTGTTGAACAACATGCAGCTACATTGATTGTTGTGCCTTTTTGCATGAAGTCTGCGAATAAAACGCCTTTGTGGCCCCAAAACAGGTTAACCATCACTTTGCCAACGGATCTCAGAATCTTGAACTTCTTTGGTCGCGGGGACCCAGGGTGTTTCCATTCCATGCTGGCACGTTTTGATTCCGGAGTACGGTGATAAACCCATGTCTCGTCTCCTGTGAAAATGCGCTCTAGAAATTCTTGACCACTGACAGACTCGGAATATCGATGGCAGCCGAATCAACGTGCAGTGTTGAAAACAATGAGTAACGAATTCACTTGATACAAACATAATCAATGTAGGTTCTGTAGTTACGAAATTATACGTCGTGTAAACTTATTTTCTGACCGCCCCTCGTTTAACATCCTAACTAATTCTAACTAGATGATAACTAATGGTTTTTATAATACAGATTTATATACACAACATAAGTCGATGTGGTTAAGTCTAGTTCAGGCGGTACGAGGACGCACTCTTGGCCGTGCATAAATAATTTGACATAGTACAATGTTTTTTTTTTATCTTGCCGTTGCGAGAATAGTCTTTTCACTACAAATATACCGAGGATAACAGCACACACACTGATAATACTGTCTGCAGATGTTGGTAAATAATTGTTACTGGTTACAGTGTTTGTGAAGGTTATTCTGGTTATCATCCGAAATTTTAAAAACGACTCAAGTGATCATTTCATTTAGGGGCATAAAGTTCGGGTAGGGTGGTCACCGGTTTCATGGCGGAATTCAAGATTTTTATAGTAGGTTTCAATTTAGTTTCAGACAGAAAGGAGTACGAGTTGTTAATTGTAATCAAAACATTATAGGGGGAACAATTTTATTCATATCTACGTCTTAAATTATACGGAGCTGTTGGTGGCCGTGTAGATGTTTGTGTTTATTTGCGGAGTGGTCGGCCTCACTTAGGTGGTAGTGGGGGTCGAACATTAAGCTCGGATTCTGAGTGTTTGTTTTTTTCGTGAAGGTTCTAGTTCACATGGTTGACGCATTTGCGTCCGGTATGTAGGGTCCGTGCGTCGATCATCAACCGGTGAGGGTGGAGGTGGAGGAGATGGGTAGGGTATGATTCATCACCGCCAACTCATCGCCGCCACCTCAACTCCGAATGCACCGTTGCCAAATAATGTTTGTATAATTTATTAATCTTTCTTTAGTGCGATGATAGGTACTGAAGGAAATTAAAAACACTCGGAAGAACCATTGAAAACATAACTAATTATATTTATATAATATTTTATTTATATAATATAACCTAACCTAACCTAACCTTCACCAATTAACATTATAGATGCCTTATACAAAATACAGAAGAGTTGAGATATGTATCTCGAACAACTTGCAGGAGGTCATGCTCCACCTTCAAAATTAAAAAAATATCGTGATTCTGATGACTGTATATTAAAACTAGTTTTAAGCTTTGAGCAACGATCACCATTAGAATATTTACGTGGGATTGCCTACAATTATCACTAATTAAAATCTGAACCTTTTAATCATTTTTTTAACGTAGTAGAATAAAGTTTCTAACAATTTTTAACTTTTTAAAGCCCCAACCATCAAAAATAAATTTAATTCATTTTTTCAAAAAATGGAGTTGAGTTGGCGGAGTTGATTTGGTAGCGATGAGTTGGCTGGAGTTGAGTTGGCTGGAGTCGGCGGAGTTGTGTTGGCGGCGATAAGTTGGTGGTGATGAATCGTCCCATCCCGGGAGGAGATAGTGGAGATGAAGGAGATGGTGGAGATGGAGGAGATGGTGGAGTTCCACTGAGTGATCCTCGAGAAGGGGTTTCTCCAGGGTCTGCTTCCAATGGGACTCTCGGTTCTGGGACCTCTTTTTGCTCAGAGATTGGCTCGAGTACTAGTGGTATTACGAGGTGCCAATTTTCGTCATTGGTAGTGGTTTCCGCGGTGACGACGTCGTTTTTGTGGTCCCTGCTCGATTTGTTAATACCTTGATCTTTCAGTCCATTTTTGTCGGTCGCCACGGCGATGACCATGTTCATGACAGTGGGAGCAATAAGGGGGATGAAAGTTCCTAAACTATCACAATTAAAACATTAAGTAGGAGAGTATGCATTCTGGGTTCGTGGAGCTTGTTTCTGAGGTGGTGTTCCCTGCATCGGCCTCGATTTATAGGGTTGTTGTTGTTGTTGTTGTTGCTGAATGTAGTGTATGGGGGGTCTCTCTACCCTTTCGGTAGTTCTGGCTCGCTAAGTCTGGGTAAAGTTCCCTTGTTTTATTTATGGCTACACTTACTAGTTTGTCAATATTTAGAGACTCTTGAAATTTCTTTTTAGGTGCTACGGGTAGGTTTTGATAAATGGATGCTGCTACTATTATGTTTCTTTGCTTTGAAATGAATGTAATGTTGCATGCATTTTCTGCGCCGCGGAGGGCTTCTCCTACGAGTTTTTGTGTTCGTGTAATAAAATTATTTAAATCTTCGTGTGGAAGACAGCTTCTAATGGGGCCAAAGGTTGTGCGAGTATTTCTTTGAAAAATTCTAATAAGTGTTTTTCAAAAATTGTTCGAAGTTGTAGCTTCGCTAATGGATGGGACGTATGCAACTTTATCATGGGCATTACCCTCTTTAGGGTCGATAAATCTTTTAGCTTCCCTAATCTTTATATCATCATCTGTGATGCCTTTGCTTAAGAAATGCTGTTCTAGAGACTCAATCCAAGGTCTTACGCGCGTTTCAACGAAGTTATTATCTATGGTTCCCTTAAAAATTAGGACAGTATGGGGAAGGCTTACAAGTCTACCTAAATTAATGTATGCTGGGGGATGTTTGAGACATGTTGGCTTGTGCTTAATCTGAAGAAGTTTGTGTATTTGGAAATATGTTTGAAGGGCGCGGGGTAGGTGGAAAAATGGATGTAGGGGAATTTTCAATGTCAGAAAGCGCACCGTTTGTATCGCTCGTATGTGAAGGTACTGTTAATGTATTCTAATTTGGTCTGGTTGACCGATCTCGATCTATGGAATGACCACTTGAGTGGTTTTCCTAACTACTCTATCTAAGCTAGACACAAAAAAATGCACAACGCTTTGCTTAGCTAGTGAAGAATTTGAAAAAATGGTAAACAAAATAATAAAAGAAGATGTAAACAAAATTTCACTCGAATGTACATGAATGCACGGTAATATCATGATTGTCACATTAAATAAAATTATTATATACTACAGTAACTATAATAGTGGAAGTAAATTGGTTTCAATAAAAAGAAATGTATCACTGGTATGTGGCATGTTCACTGTGTTTTGTGTTAATTCTGGCTTGAAACTAATTAGTAACTGTTAATTATACTGACTTCTCAAATGCTTAGTAATTAATTTGAAAAAGAGATCTGTACTTAACAAGATTCCGACGGCGAAATCCTTGAAGACGTGTCCTGAAGACGTATCTTGCTGGCCACTTGTTCCTGGACGAAGAATGGGCGTGGAGAACTTGGAGTCGTGACACACCGGTCGAATGATGGACGTGAAGAACTGGAAGTCGTGACTCGCCGGTCAACTGAATGTTGGTTCTAGTTCCTGGGTCTAGAAGACTGGAAGCATGGTGGTTGCAGAGGTCGCCAGTTGTTAACCACTCCGTCTATGGCTTTGGTCGGTTCGAAGTTGACGGGGTTTCTGGTTAGGTGGCAGCAACGGATTTGTTACTCTGGAGTAGCTGGTACCGTATAGGGAATCGCAGTAGTTTCTCCTATACTACTCTCCGATTTCTTCTTTTAGTGGATCGGAGGATTCTCTGGAGCTTACTAAATTCTCTGAAGTTCCCCGATTCTTCTTGTAACGTATCGGGAAATTATTTTTCTTCATTTAAGACTAAGTTCTCTGAAGAGAAACTGTAGTTTACTGCTAAAATGTTACAGGTAATGCTCAGCCTCTAAGTTAGATCAGACAAATCAGAATGAACACTGGAGAAATTTTAGATGTTTATATACTACATTTTTAATGACATCATTATTATTTAATGCTGACCTGTTTTGTTTTTTATTCTCAATAGGCTGAATTGTTTTGCAGAATATTTAAAGTTAATGTAAATATTTTAGCTGTAACAATGTCTAGACAGACAAGCAAAATATTTGAAGATGAAGCCATATTTTTATTTTAAACCGCATATTGACAGATCTGATGTTATCATGATCTGCTGAGTTAACTACAAATGGAAATTGAAATATGCTTTTTTTATGAATTACAATTAAACATGCATATGAGCAAAAATTAAATGCTTAAGATTTAAAATTAAACATTAAGCAAGACATGACTTGATCTTTTACAACGAAGAGAGAATGTACTGTACCCAGAAAATGAACATTGCAGAATTTAGCAAGATCACATTATTAAACTAAATCTAAAAAAATGCTTAAGTAATTTAAAAATAAATAATTCACCCATTATTCAGCAAAAATAAAATAGAAAGCAAATAAAATTTTTTATCTGAACTGTGTCAGCGTTATGCGTGTTTCGACTCAATATGTAAAACTGAATATAAAAATAATATATAAAAATATAAATATGTAAGAATATAAATATTAAGAATATAAGGATTATATGACTACAAGGAATATATGAATATAAGAATCATATGAATACAAAAGTTATATGAATATAAGAATTATTCATTGTTCATTTTTACACACACACACACACACACACACACACACACACATATATATATATATATATATAGAGAGAGAGAGAGAGAGAGAGAGAGAGAGAGAGGACCGACAAGAAATAGACTAACAAGTAGACAAACAAATTCTTTCTTCCACGCCATTATCAAACATTCTTAGAAGACACGTGGTCAAGGAATCAGAAACAATGAAGACGCCTGTTTCTTCCCAAAAGGCCCGCGAAAGCAAGCCCTTAACAACTAAAGGACGCGTAGAAGGCGTCTCAAGATATGGCGGGAAAGTTTCCGCGTCACAGAGGTTATATAAGCGAGGGTCCACTGATACATATTCTCACTCCTCACTCCTCACTCACTCACTCACGCTCATTCGCTCGCTCATTTCTCGCTTGCATTTCTCGTCACGCGTCACATTTCTCCTACGTCAGTAGCACAACTCGTCACATCAACCGCGCTCCGGCTTCCCGCCGGAGGAGCGGCCTGCTGTTTCCTTCAAAGCTTCTGATCTATCATCAAGTAAGACCTTCTACAGACCGCCTGCAGAAGCATTCCTTCGAAGTCCAGTGCCGTTTCGACTTCAACCGGTTTCAGTCCCTCAAGTGTCATCTCAACTCTACACGAAGCGAATCAACACGTGAGGCGACCGGCGCCCGTTCAATATCACCGGTCAATATCACCTCAGGCCTACGTTCTACAACGTCAACCTTCAAGCATCTCTTTCATCTCAAGAGGCCTAATCGACACGACCAGCGCTCGTTCAACAAGCTTTAATAGGACGGTCAACGACACCTCGAGCCTACAGTAACAGATCCACCTAGAACATTTCTTCACCAAAGGTATTCAACGTCCTGGTAAGATAAGTACATCTTTTCTAAGTAACTCGCATGAAGCCTACATCAGCCTACCGCCGAACGATAGGCTATCCTCCCAAAGTGTTTAATTAAGCATTCTAACTGACCCTCGTTAAGAACGCAGTAGGCCTATTTTTTGTTCCAAGAGTCATTCCAATACCGTAATTGTGTATCACCCTGTTATGGTGTTCTTTCATGTAATTCATTTTTATTTTGCATCCGTTTGTTTATGTGATCCTTTAAGCATTTCATTATTGACGGCCGAATCCACTTACTGTGTACTAAACGCACGTGCATTCTTAATATCATTACTAGGCCCATTCAGTGTTCCATTTATGCGTAACTCTAGCCTCCCTAATCCATTCAGTGTACCAAAACGTACGTGCATAATTTCTATTACCATTAGGCTGCATCATTTATTCTATGTTCCATTTATGCATAACCATTAACCTACCATGAATGAGTGTATGACTTAACAATTAACTTGTAAAACCATTTCTTATTTGCTAACCCTCAGTCATATTTAGCACACTATAAATGCCGTTATATAATTGTTAATCACCGTAAACACCTTCATTGTCATTTGATAATCTTGATGTCTAAAAACATTTTGACTGCAGAAATGTAGGGGGGACTCAGGGTATTGCTCTTAAATTAGTGGGTAAACATCTTAATTCTAATGAAACTAAACGTTTGTCATTCAGAGGTATAGTTAATTTTGTGGGATGGAATGTCACTAACGTATTTCAAAGTAATTTAGTTGGTTCTTTTAAAAGAGACCTGCTGCTTACTTTGTCTTAAATCGCCGCTAGAAACATTTTATACCGCATAAAAGTATTGTCGAATTTTCACTCGGAACCAGACCTCATTACTTTTAAATTTTC
Source organism: Bathynomus jamesi (assembly GCA_023014485.1). Lineage (NCBI taxonomy): Eukaryota > Metazoa > Arthropoda > Malacostraca > Isopoda > Cirolanidae > Bathynomus > Bathynomus jamesi. Next base: position 549,056 of record JAJOZX010002199.1, read on the forward strand.
GCTTTATCTTTAAAGTTCTCTATACCACCTTCCACTCTCTCCCTATGCTATGCTTTAACTTTCATTTACCTTTTTAATTTTCTTGCATCTTTCATCAGAGCTTCCTAAATAAACATTCTCGTATGAACCATCCTGGCTGCTGTTGTTTGTAGCCTTTGTATCCATTGTTATATTACATATTCTTATCATTTTTCGTTTGAGCAATAGCCTCAGTAAAATAACGACATTGTAACGAGCTAGAAGGTTTCAACACCCGACACATCGGTACATGTATAGGCTTCAACTGAAATTTAACTATGAGAAGATAAGTAGCCATCTTATTCATGTAGACATATTTTAAATTTTCATACTAAGCGAATGTATACTTAACAGGCTCTTCAAACGCTTGCAGGAAGATTAAAACCTTGAGCATAAAATTAATTAAAATAATATTAGCTGTCTTAACGCCATTACTATTGAATGTGGAAAACATCATGCGTTTATTCTGCTCTGCAGGTACTTATTTGATTGACATGTACTGCACAGAGTGATGATGGTGCCTGCAATATTAACCCTTTCTGTCCCAAATTATTGTTTTGAGCTAAAAAAAAATTTAACACTTAAAAATATGAAAATTAGGTATTGAAACATAAACGAAACTTTGTTTAGAAATTTATTTAATTAATTACACTAGAAATTATATGACTCCATTGATGCTATGAAGAATTAAGAGACACTAATATAACTTTGGTACTTTGAATGAAACAAATAATAACATTTGTCCTTTGCTAAAAACAACGGTAGGCCATACTACTTCGAATGGAATGCATTAAAGCAGTTTTTGTCCTTTGTCAAACATAATGGTACATCACACTTTCCGCATTATAGACGAGAGTAGCCCATCACACAGTTTTTGCATCTCTTTTAGTGTTCTAAATGCTCAGGCCACTGTCCAAAAAACTGCCAGATATTGCCATATAGTTAAGTGTTATATTCATATGCCATAAGTCATCAATGAAGCTAATCTAAGGAAATTACACGTACTTTTTTTGATGATGCCATATGGAATCGCTGCCACAGAAAAGGTTAATACTGAGACTAAGTTTACGTCATTAATAAACTGTGGAAAAAATCCTGCATTATTAATGACTGGTGTGTACATATACAACTTTTATTTCCCCATAACGAATATAATGAAGGTTGTTAGAATGAAAAGCAATCTAATACAAAACAAGAAATATATTATCAGTACAAATACAATATACAAAAAATGGTTAAAAGTGCATGGTAAACAGGGGTACAAAGAACTTATAATAAAAGAAAGATGTAACAGATATATACATAATTAAATACAGCTAAGCAATACAAAGGATGTATCTAGTCGATACAGTATCCAAACGGTACGGTGTCGGAGCTGTTACGACAAATCTTCTTGTCCCTAAGTTCCTTCACGCTCCCTAATTTCTGTGCTCGGAAGTTATGAGTCCCCACAACCAGGTGGGATGGTTCGTCATTATCATCGTCTTCTAAGCTCACTAGATCTTTGAACTATTCAAAGTTGACGATCTGGCAGTTCGCATGTTTAAACGTGATGCCTTTAGCCTTCACGATGTACTTGTACTCCTCCCCCACCCTTACACGCACCCCGTAAGTTTTTGGGCCTGTTGAGACAAAAGATTCGGCGTATACGTTGCCTCCATACTCATCCTTAAACTCGTTGGTCAACTCCCCAAGGAACTCCCCAATAGGAGCATATAGTCATCTTCCCTCTCCGTGAATACCACACTATCTGTATGAGTGTACAGAACCCGCCGACCGAGAGAATGTAACAGATTCCACAGCTTGATACGTTCGTAGGCTGTTGTGAAACTGGCTACAGATATGTTTGTGACACTTGATGTATCTGTAGCCAATTCTGTCCGGTTGTACCTTATTATGTACGTATTACCCACATTCACGATTTCCATGACTTCTTTATCGTTGGCGTTTGCATAATCCTAGACTTCGATATAACTTTGAGCTAAATGTACATTCTTCTTGTCTGTATTCTAGGCAAACTTGCCCCAAAGACTATTTAGGCGCAATTTTGCACTGAAGCGCTTGCCAGGGTTCCTCATAATTTGGGTACCATCAAGTTGAATCCCTTCACGATCATGGTAGCGTTGAATATAGGCCGTTTTCTCATTTTCGTTCTCAACTCCTCGCGGATAGCCTGAGGCTTCTACTTTATCCTTCAGAAAAGTATTTATATATGGTGTGAAAAGGTTGGGGAGTTTCTGACACCTCCACACCTCATATATCTTCAGTATTCTGTACCCGTGGCGGAGAGCTAGGGAAACTTCAGGAATTGTTTATACGCCTCTGATCTTCCTTTGGTTGGTCACAGTCCCCGTAGTTCTCTGTGCACTTCACACACAGAGGGAACATGAGTTTGTGGCCTATAACAACAGGCAACATTGGCATCCATAAATCGCGAGGGGGGAGCACATCTACGAAAGAAAGCCCAAAGTAGCTCTCACTCAAGTTAGCTGAGAACTATTCGATGGTAGGCATGGAGGGGCCCACGAGTTTTTTAGGCGCACCTACTGGGTACGGATTGTTCTTCATCACGTAAGGGTATAATGAGCAGACGTCGTAGTAGTGAAGCTTCACCCCGTCCGTAGTCGGAAAATAAAGTTTGAAGGGGTTTGTACGTCCTCCAAACAAGCTGTAACCGCATTTGAGGGGGTCCACCACCATTGTACGTTTCATGGCCCTTATTTCTTTGCGATACTCTCATCGCTTTCCATCCAGGCATCATATTCATACTCCCACAACACATTGTAAGTGAAATGTGAACTTATAAGCTGGTCGCGGTACGGGTTCATGCGAGGCTGTCGGCTTTTCGCGATATTCCAAGTGGGACGATTTTTCTGCCGCTCAGTGTGTATAGTTTTCTAAATACAGGGTGTCCCATAATTAACTATCTATTTCAATGAAATCGGACAAATTTAATAAAAACTGACATAATTTTGTGTTTATTACTAAATTATGATACAAAAACAAATAGATGTATAAATCATAAGTCAAAACTTTATTGAGAAGTTTCAACATGTGCACCGTCTGTATCTCTGCAAATTTCAAATCTATTCTCAGCGCTGCGAAACACATTTTGAAGCATTTCAGGTGTTATCTCCCGCACTGCCAACTGGATGCGTTCTTTAAGTTCAGCTAAACTACTGATCTTTTGGCGATAAACCTTTGTTTTTATGAAACCCCATGCAAAGAAATCCAGGGGTGTCAAATCCGGAGAACGCGGAGGCCAAGGTCGAGGTCCTCCACGTCCAATCCACCGATTCGGAAGGCGTCTGTTGAGGTATTCTCGAACAATTAGAGCATAATGACATGGTGCTCCATCTTGTTGAAACACAACATTATCAAGAATGCCATCATCAAGAAGCTGTGGTTCGAGAAACTGCTGAAGCATATCAAGGTAGACGGTACCTGTTACAGTTGCTCCCGCAAAGAAGAATGGGCCATAAATTTTGGATTTGGTCATTCCAAGCCAACGTTAACTTTTGGAGAGTCTCTTTGCCATTCTATGACTTCAGACGGTCTTTCATTGGACCAGATACGACAGTTGTGTCGATTGACTTTACCACACGTGTGGAAAGTCGCCTCATCACTGAATAGATGTTATCCAATAAACTTTCATTTTCGATTTGATCCACAATTTCTGCACACCTTGCTGCTCGATTTGGATAATCCTCTTCATTTAGGGCATGCAGTACTTGAATGTGATAAGCCTTTTTCATCAGTGTCGAACGCAAGATTCTATGAACTGTTGTCTTGGATATGTTGAGTCTTCGACCGGCCTCCCTAACCGAAGTTGTTGGTTCATCCTCAAACAATTGTCGTACCTGTTCGGTACTGTTACGTGCTGTTCTTGGGCGTCCTCTTCCCACCTCGTCGTGTACGGATCCAGTTCTTTTAAATTTGTTCACAAGTTCACGAATCGCTTTGTCTGTAGGACCGGTTCTGTGGAATCTTCTTGTAAATTTTTCTCTGATTTCATTACATTGCATTCCTTTGATACGGGATGTTACAACAAAGATGCGTTCTTGTGTATTCATTATTAATAGGGTTCTGAACGAGAATGAAAATAAAACTATGAAAAACTATGAAAAAATTATGAAAATAAAATTATGAAAAAAATTTAGAAATTTATACATTTTTAACACATATTAAACATGATAAACATAAATAAAAGCGTGTTTTTTAAAAATTTGTCCGATTTCATTCAAATAGATAGTTAATTCTGGGACATCCTGTATATTGAGCGTTCAAAACATTCTGGCTAGTTAAGGATTTTTTATCAAGAAACATCAAAACTTCTTCAAGAGTTTGAAGAGTATAAGAAACCCTATGGAATTAAACAGTGGTATTAAGCTTAGCACCGTGCTGCTGAAGTATTTACGTGTAAAGATGAATCCATAATATGCGGAGAGAATTACATTCATGCGGGTAAGTGCTTAAAAATACTCTTTTTTGTTTTGTTTTTTATGCATGAAGGAGGAGCCATGGGCGAATGCCCACGAAATCGGCCCCCTCCATAGAAGAAGAAGAAAGCCAAAATCATGGTTCAGGGTTTTCGAGATGCCTAGACCCACTGCGCTTGAAAGATGGTAGGTCATAGAGCGTGGGAAAGATGGATTGAGGAAGATTGTTCCAGAGTTCACCGGTTGAGTAGATGAAAGATTGAAAATACCGACTAGTCCGTGTAATAGAGGATTGGATAGAAAAGGAATGGATTGAAAGTTTGGGGCTCCATGCTCGCTTTAAAGGAGGAAGCATACATTTTGAGAGTTCAGAAGAGTAATGTCCGTTACGATAGCGATAGTAAAGAGAGAGTAAGGCAGCGTTCGGAGAAGAGAGATGCATTGAAGAATGGAGATTGAAGGAGCGGGGAATTGATGAGGCCAAAAGCCTTTGATTCCCTTCACCAAGAACGGCTGTGGGGGTTAAACCACCCGATACATGAGAAGCGTACTCCATATAGGGGCGTCCAAGACCCATGTACAGAGACAGCACTGAGCGGGATGAAGAAACTGCGTAAGTAGTACACCACGCCTAACCTCCTAGAAGCTGTTTTGGAAAGAAAGTAGATGTGATCTTTAGAGGAAAGATCACGAGAAAGGAAAAGCCAGGAATGTTAAGAGAAGAAGAAGGACTGAGTTGTATATTGTTGAAGGTAAGGGTATAGCCGTGTTGAAGATTGTGACGAGTAGACAGGTGGAGGAACTGAGTTTTGAGGCATTGAAATTCACAAGTTTTTCTCTGCCCCAATCAGAGATAACAGAAAGATCAGAGGTCAGGTGCTCCATAGTCGTCCTACACGAATCATGATGTGACTGTTGAGGACGCTCTGGGAAGCGGGTGAAGAAGTTAAGTGTGGGATCATCGGCTTCGGAGCGAATAGGAGAGGAAGGGCGAATTAAAGATCATTCACAAATAAAAGTATAAGATTGGTTGACAGAAGAGGGTCCCTGAGGAACGCCTCTGTTGAAGGCTTTAGGAGAAGAACAGGGGCCATCTACAACCGCAGCTATAGATTGGCTAGAAGGGAAATTAGAGGTGAAGGCACAGGTAGAAGGATAAAAGCCGAAGGAGGGCATTTTGAATATTAAAAATTTGTGCCACACTCTATCAAAAGTTTTCGATATATCTAGCGCAATAGCAAGAATTTCATCGAAATCCTGAAAGGATAAAGACCATGAGTGAGAAAGATATGCAAGAAGATCGTCAGTAGAAGTATCCTTGGGGTGCCCATACTGGCGATCTTAAAGAAGATTGTGAGAAGGGAGGTGTTTAAGAATCTTCCTATTAAGGAGAGATTAAAAAATTTTAGAAAGGCAAGAAATCAAAACAGTTTGACTATAGCTGAAGTGTTTATAGCGATTAACCCTCCTTGGGACAGGCTAAATGAAAGCAAACTTCCAGCAGGAAGGCAAAGTACCAGATGAGAAACAAAAACGTAAGAGTTTGCCTAGGCAGGATGTTAGCACTGAAGCACAGTTCTTCAGAACAACAGGAGGAACACCATCAGGACCGTACACCATCCTAGAGCTGACCTTAGATAGGCCAGAAAGATAATTTTTGGAAACGAATCTAATTTCAGACATAATAAAGTCAGAGGGAGGAGGAAATGGGGGAACAGCAGGTGGAAGCGAAAGTTTGAGCGAAGAGTTCAGCTTTGTCAGGAGAAGAACCGTCAGCTGAGCAGCCGGGGTGGAAGAGAGGAGGGAAAGAAAAGGAGGCGAAGTTGTTGAAGAAGTTCTTAGCTAGATGCCTGAAAGAGTGCGAAGAATTAGAATTGGATAGGTTTTCACATTTTTGACGGACAAAAGAATTTTAGACGAGCCGAAGAACGGATTTTGCACGAATTTGGGTAAAAATATAAGCTGAGTGAGAGTCAGGAGTTGGATGGGGACGTTACCTTCTGAAAGCCTCCTCTTTGTTGCGGATAGCATTAGAACAAGTAAAGTTAAACCGCGGTTTTTGCATTAGTAGTAGGAACAGAATATGGAATGTACGCCTCCATGCCCAAGAGAATCACCTCCGTGATACTCTCAACACACTCGGAACGACCCCGGCAACGTAAGCAGTAATCGTTCCATGGAAGATCACAGAAGTACTGCCTGAAGGCCTCCCAATCAGTGACGCTAAAGTGTCAAAGACTTACCCTCTTGGGAGGATCCAAAGACCAGTTTCAGCGATAGAAGATGAAACAGTTATAAGATTGTGGGCGGAGGAGCCCAACGGAGAAAAAAGTTTCACAGAGTAAGAAGAGTACTGAGAGGTGAGAAATAAATCCAGAATTTTGAGCCTATCTCCATTCTATGGCGATCGGGTTACGAGTAGGATGATGCTGTGCAATCTACTCTAGGTCATTCAGGAAAGCCAAAGGTGTTGGTGAACATTGAATTCTCCTAGATGAAGATTTCAAATGGAGAGCGGAATAGAATGTATTCCACTTTGGAAGTGAAGTAGTTAAAGAATTTTAGATAGGCGGTAGAATTAAGAGAAAGAGAAACGGCGCAGGTGTATTTACTTTGAGGTTGGCATGTAAGTCGAAGCCAAAAGGTATAGAATTCGGGAGATCCGAGTTCGGGAATACGAGAACAAGTTAAGTCATTGCGTACATATATCCACCGTTCACCTTTGGAGTGAAACTGAGTATAGAGAAAGTAAAAGGATACAGAAACGGGGTTGTTGACAGCCATCGCAGGCACCTGAGCTTCAGTGAGGAAAAGGCGATAAGGTTTGGAGGAGGAAAGGCGGTGTTCAGCAGATGAAAATTTGAGAAAAGGCCACGAATGTTGCGGAAGTTTATGAATCAGGCTGATGAACAAGAACATCTCGACTGGGTGGTAGCACATCCAGCCACGCTACCCAGAGTCTGTGTTCCCTGTATCGGCATCTGGGAGCCAGAAGTTGGGACAATTAAAGTCCCCTCCTTAGGGAACTCCGAGGCTCTTGAAGTTGGCGCCTTTTTTAAATTTTAAAAGATTATCTAGTGTGTAAGATGCATGTACAATATATGTAGTAAGGAATAGGGAGAGATGTGTGTGTGTGTGTGTGTGTGTGTGTGTGTGTGTGTGTGTGTGTTTGGGATCATGCTGGATTGCTCACAGGGTAGATGAGCCACGGAAAAAGATGAGCTAAGAAGGACAGTGATAGCAGAAACGGGTGTTCCAGCACTCCCTATCTTCTGTCTATCCAGTACAATATCTCTGAGAAGTACTGGGGTAGTAACACAGTAACCCCAGGATTGTGATGGTGGCCAGGTTTGAGCATGGGTTTTGAGCTTTATCAGGAGAAATGATGGTAAATGAATTTAACTGAATGACAAAAAGGACAGGTAGAAATAAAGCTGATGGAGAACTGCTTGAAAGAACAAAAAGAATATTGACTTTTGTAAACAAGGGGCCATGTATAAAGGGCTGTTAAAAATAACTGTATATATATATATATTTCTATATATATATATATATATATATCAGTCAACCTTTTATGGCTAGGTAACGTTGATGTGTTGCATGAGTGTTTTGGAATCTTCTGCAGAGTGAGGTTTGGCGTTCATTCCCTCCATCGAAGTTTCATGTACATACTGCTGATTCACGAATTGTGCCTGATTCATGAGTTGAATGTAGTATATGCGATGTGAAGATTGGTGTTTTGGTCTAGGGCAGGGCTATCAGTTCCTTCTCTTAAAGACTTAATGCGTCTCCTGAAAGCTGACTAGTTACGCTTACAGAACCGTAGTGTACGGGAAACTCTAGTCACATATAAGAAGTTTGCATATAGCTAAAGCTGTTCTCCTTCAAACATGCACAAATATTTACCGACATCGGTAATGAGTGATGCGTATAAAAATGTGCCTTTAGAATCCTCCATGCACTGTTCGATCTCACAAGTGATTAATCACAGCACCTGACAACATATATATATATATATATATATATATATATATATTGCTAAAGTAAAGCTTACTTACATTTCCCCAGTGTTGGACCATCGATAACTTGGGGCCGGAACTGAATGAGGCTGTACAAACGTGTCAAGTAAATTTTGAGCGAAGTCTATATTTTGACTGGTTGTAGTACCCACCGTTTTCTATATATATAATATTGGATAAAGGAGCAATATAGTACTGTGTGACATTGAAAACTACATCAAGCGGTATAGTAATATAATTATATTACCACAGAATATTCTTTGTTGATGATATTATTTATTTTACATTTCTTATTTTTATCTTTTTAGCACTAGTGACGAAAGTTAAAACTGCTCTAAACGTTTGCCCACATTGTTCAACATGTGTCGTTCTCTTATTTCCCATATATATATATATATATATATATATATATACACATGGATACCCTGGGTGGCGTCGTGGTTAAAGTGCTGGGCTTCTGGTGGGATGTATTCGGATTCCCCGTTAAACTGTAGGTCTAAGGTGGAGTGAGAAGCTTGATCTTCGTCAGAATTAACTATTCGGGCGATCGCTAACCAAAGGTTATTATATATAAAAACTTGCACAATATATAAAAAATATACACTAAAACTTACATTGATTTTTTCTGGGCTACTCTTGCAAACTGTCTTTGCATTGCATACAATATTTCTTAGTGTTGTGCAGCAAACGTAATAGCAAGTACCTGTAATAAGAGAAAAGCCCCGTAAGATAAGCACATGTACAAAACATAATTCGAAATAATAGTATAGCATTATGTATACGCAAAATATATATATATATATGTGTGTGTGTGTGTGTGTGTATAACGGCGGGGCTTTGAGGAGTATGTGAGAAATGGACTGTACACAGGATAGAAGAGACAGGGATAGGTAATGTGAAATTGCTCTATCTACTTATTTAATTTCGTTCTTCAGCTTTAGATTTTACTTGATTCTTAATTAAGAACAATGCATATAAAAACCCAGTTCATGATACATAAATCGTGAATAGGAATGAACGATCAGGGTATGTAATAGTTTTCACTTATTATTATTATTATTGACATAAATAAAAAAATACAAAGTCATTGTTATAGGTATGTTGTCATTACTATACAAAGAGTTTGATGTTGGACATGGACGTTGGCCAACGATGCATAATGTACATTTAATTCTAGATTACACACGCGATATGACTAAGTAATAGAGTAGTGCACACTAGTCCTCGCTTTTTATTAGTATTCTGTTATTAATCGATATTTCAGACTGGTTCTAAGCGAAATTACATTCATAATATTTTTTATATCGGTAATTAAAATCACTCCACAGCTTCAAATCGGGGAAAATGTGTGATTTTGATGTGAATCCGTGATAGATTGTTGAATAACGTGTTCTGTTTCATACGAGCGGAATGTTTGAGGGGTTATAAAATATTTATTTGTCTAAATTTGCCCTTGATCTCGATCTTACATTTTAAATAAAATGCGTTATCCTGATTACAATAAAGTAAACTGCAAGAGGCTATATCAGATGGGTACTTAAATACTGCCTCTTTGCAACAGGTTTTCTTTTCTATAAGCAAATATTGCATGGTTCAAGATCTGAAAACATACATTTTGGCAGAGAGTTGATGTCCAATATGAATATAAAAAAGTTTAGGATGAAATCGAAGTGACTGAAAATATAATATGTGTACTGGACTTCTGCCTAGCATATATATATATATATATATATATATATATATATATATATATATATATATATATATGTTAACCCCTCCGTCTATGGCCCTGAGTCGGTTCGGGTCGACGGGGGTTCTGGTTAGGAGGCTGCAACGGATATTTCTTCTATAACATTCTATAATTCTTTTCGGTCGCATTAAATGGTGGGTCGCCACTCTGTTAAACCCTTGGCTACAGACTCGCCAGACTGTTATGCCAATATCTTCTATGGTGCTTGGGTTGTCTCTTTCTCTCGCTTATGGGTCGAGAATTATTAATTCTTCTCTTGCTATAATACTCTGATACTTTCTCTTATACTAAAATTATCGACTTTTCTGACTAAGTTCTGAAGAGAGCACGGCTCGAAGGGAAAAATAAAAACTTCTTTTACTTTGGTTTACTTCTTAAAAATATACAGGTACTGCTCTGAATTTACAGGGGTAGAGGTTCGACCTCTTTCGACCATGGCTCAGGCAGGAATCTAAAAATATTAAGGCAAGGGGCCTCTGCCCCCACCCCGCAGCAAGGCTGCTAACAAGGGAGTCCTAATGAAGTGCTATGATAAAGTGCAAATATGAAGTGACTTAATCAAGAAGTCTAATGAAGAAGTGCAATGAAGAAGTGCTGTAATTTTACAAGTACATGTATAATATAAACTTAAATGTTTTGGGGAGGACAGTTGAAGGTTAAATTTACCCCCTTTTTAAACACATGATCAGATGTTTTTTGAAAGATTTCAACTAAAAAAAAAAAATAAAAACTAATTTGTATTTTTCGCCGAGTCTACATTTATGAAGGCGATATCATTTCGTAATAGTACACATAAGTACAAATTAAGTACACGACTGAGTACGTATTAATTTTGGTTCATTACAATTACGATTACAATTATGGATTACTTCATATTCACTTATTGTTTTAATTACACTTCCATTTTAAAGTACATTCTTACATTATAAATTAAATCATTACATTTAATTACAGTTTCATTAAAGTACATTACGTTATATTAAATTAAAGTATTACAGCTAATTACAATTAAACAGTTACTATAACTTTGTTTTGTTTTTTTACAGTGTTTCATATTAATAGACAATTTAGATGTTAGAAATATAATACAAGTACATGGCACATACGAGATAATTTATTTACGAAATAATATGCTATAATATGTTATGAATTTGAAATCAGAGCGAACGGAGATATTTTATCTTTGAGGCGCTCGAATCTGCCAGTCAGCGGAATTCGATCACTTTAACCTCAGCATTTTTGAATATCTTGAGGGGTGAACGCACTTGAAAAAAAATAATAAAAAAAGCAATACGAGAACGTATTTGAGCGTTTTCGCACGAATGAGAAAAAATAAATATTTAATAAAATTTATATAGGACAATGATCAAGATAAGATATGGACGTATGGGAGCGAGAGATATGGTCGAATAATAGTTATATTTATACTACATAACATATAAATAATGACTTCTATAGAGTGTTTCGTCCTTAGTATGATGTTAAAGAATTTTCCTACATTGAATACTAGATATATGATGAAGGGAAAATGTGACGTCATAGTTATTGAATTTTTACGTATAGTACAAATCATTATTAGGAAGATTTACAAGAACGAATTAGAGACAAAGAGTGGGTAGTAATAACTAAGAAGTACAACTACGGGTTCCAATCCTGTTACATGTAATGTGTATGCATAATCTAGGGTCGAGGGTGAGATGCAAGACAATTCATAATTAATTATAATAACTTCTATAACAAATGGAAAATGGATACGACTAAACCATAGATATGGTAGATCGTAGGGTTGTGACACGAACAAAAATAGGAAGCTACAAGTAAAATTATTATCCAAACTCGCGTTAAGCGATTTTGGTTCTTATGTAAAAATGAATATTGATTATTCATTGTTCATTTTTTACATATATATATATATATATATATATATATATATATACGTATATGATGCAAACCCAAAAGGAAAAAGAAAAATGATTCCAAACCATTTCGTGTATTCAGAAATACACCTCGTCAGGGAATGAAGGGTGGAGGCAAGATGACCAAAAATATATACAACGGGACAGAAAAACAAAAAGATTAACACAAGAATGACAAGAGTTGATTAGAGGCAAAAGGTATTTTAACAGGATATTGTCAATTTTATACATTCCCGCACTGTTATTGAAATTATTTTTAAAATGGATAAATGCACATTCTAGAATATTCCTTTCGATTATATCTGTGTTTTTAACGAGAGCTTTAGAACTATCCCACTTAATACTATGATCACATCTATACATCTACACGCATAGTTACGCTGTTTTACCCTAATATCTAACGTTTTACCCGTTTGGCCTATATATACTAAGTCACATTGTGTCCATCCGATCGAATACACACAACCAGCCAGATTATCCGGGTTATTCTTTATTAAGCGTGATTTAATAGTATTATTATACTTAAAGACTATATTGATACCATTTGCTTTTAGTAAAGTCGAAAGATATTGAAAATTTACATTGTAATGTAGGCTAAGGATATTTTAACGCTCAAATTCCTGTACAGTTACACTATTATAATACCTATTCTTGGCTTTCCGAAGGCAGTTATCTAAAAATGAAATAGGGTAACATAATTCAGTACCAATATTCATGATCTTGCATAAATCGGAATCTAAAAATTCAGGAGTGACAACTCCACATAGCAGAGAAAATAGAAGATTTAATCGAGGGATGATAGTTGGAATAAAAATGCACATAAGAGTTAAAGAGTTATTATTAGTAGGCTTACGATAAACTTCAAATTTGAACTGATTAAAGCATCTCCGAATTTTTAGATCTAGAAAAGATAACCTTCCGTCATTTTCTTTTTCAACCGTGAACTTAATAGATGGGACTATACTGTTGAGCCTACCAAGAAATAAGTCAACATCCAAATTATTCGGCCAAAGAAATAAAATATCACCCATATAGTGTACCAAACAAGGTTAAAATTAACAGTAGTAGGCAAAATTCTGCTTTCAAAAAATTCCATATATAAGTTAGCCAATACCGGTGAGAGGGGATTTCCCATCGGCAATCCAAACGACATAGCATAAAACTTATTTTCAAACTGAAATTTACAATCTTTGACTCGAAGCTTAATTAACTCAATAAGAGAGTTGTGTTGAACAGGGAAAGAATATTCAGAGACCTTATCTTTCAAAAAATGAAGTAGGTCATCAACAAGGACTTTTGTGAATAACGAGAATACATCTAAACTTACCAGTTTGAAATTAGGGTCATTAGGAAACTTTAGTTTGTCAATAAGATCCATGGGTGCTGGTTAAGTGTGCGGTCTACCTACGATTGGTTAGGTTCAATCATGATATTTAGGGCGTTAATAAACTAATTAACCACTTAGATACCTTATCGGTTACGGAGCCTACTGAGCTAACATTAGGCCTCATGGGATTATTAACTTTGTGTTTTTACTAAACCGTACAAATAGGTCACGGATTAACACTAAGAAACTGCTTAGAAAGCCCATTATAGTTATTTTTTAATATTTCTCTTAATTTTCTCCAGTGGGTCTCTGTTTAGAGGTTTGTACGTATGACGGTCACTCAATAACGAATTCATTTTTTCAATGTAACTGTTTTTGTCAATGATGATGATCAAATTAGATTTGTCCGCTTTAATAATATGTAATGAATCGTTATTTTTAAGTGTTTTAGGGCTTTTTCAAACCTCAAAGGATAGCTCGATTCATACCTTGTATTAAAAGCACTACTGTATATACACAACCTTTGGCAAAAGTCATCGCACTTTCGGATATGTTACTATGTTTTTCAAAATTAATAACAGACTTAGCAATCAGTAAACTGCTGGGCTCTTTCAGGACAGAGAATCCTAAGCCATAACCTAAAGCACATTTCGTATTGAGGTCTAGCTCATGGGACGACAATTTAACAATATCAAATATTTATTTTAAGTTTAATCTGTTCACTATCTATTGTTTAAGGGTATAAGGTTCAAAATTTAATGTCAAACTCTGTAGTCGTAAGGCGACTCTGCTATTTGACTTTTAACCTTTATCTGTAAAATAGTATATATACTCTACATGTATATATATATATATATATATATATATATATATATATGTATATATATATTCAGAATATCAGTTTGATGTATGAAAAGTTGCACCCTCTAAAACTAGAAAAAAGGGCCGCGAACACGACGGAACGCACCGGAACGAGCCGAAACGCGCCGTAACGCTTAGTAAAAAGAGCCATGAAATTTTTTTCCTTCTCAACATCTCGTCAGGGAATGTTTGTTTGTTTATTTGTTTGCTTGTTTTGAAACCTCATAAAGGAAGGCGAGGATAATTTTTTTTAATATTTCTCATGAAAAACCAGGCAAGAAACTTCATGAAGGAAGGTAGGGGATCATCATGAACGACGGTGAGGGGGAAATTTTCAAATTGATCCAATTTCTTCTACCCAAATGTCGGCACACTACTGAATCGCTTGCACATGAACACGAAATTGAAGAATGATGGTTGTCCATTGATCCATCAAAATTGAGTTTGAAAGCTGTTCGGCTACATGATGGGAATATTTTTCCACCACTTCTCATTGCTCATTGATTTCACCTAAAAGAATCATGAAAATATGGAATATCTTTTAAACGCATAGAATACAATAAGTATAATTGGAACATCTGTGGTGACCTAAAAATTATAGCTCTTTTTTTGGGAATGCATTTGGGGTATACGAAATATTGCTGTTTCTTATGTGAATGGGACAGCCGTTTTAAGTCTAAACATTACATTGTTAGCGATCGGCCAACTAGACAACTAGTAGAAGGTAAGAGAAACGTTTTGCATAAAAACCTTGTTCAACCAAAAAATGTTTATCTACCACCCTTGCATATAAAGTTAGGACTGATGAAAAATTTTATGAAAGGAATGGATCGAAACAGCAGAGGATTTCAATACATTAAAGAAAATTCCCCAAAATCAGCGAAGCGAAAATAAAAGAAGAAATATTTGTGGAACCCCAAATACCAGAATTGCTGAATGATGAATTTGATGCAGTTTTAGAAGGAAAAAAAAAATGCTTGGAAGTGTTTCAATCCGTCGCGACCAATTTTAGGTAACAACAACGTACTAAACTACAAAGATTTAGTTAAAAAAATGCTGGAAGCATACCATGAAATGGGGTGTAGCATATCCTTAAAGATTTACTTCCTCCACTCCAATTTAGACTTCTTTCCTAACAATTTGGGAACTGTGAGTGATGAGCATGGCGAGCGCTTCCATCAGGATATTTTAAAGTTGAGAAACGGTACCAGGGCAGATGGAACCCTAATATGTTAGCTGATTACTGTTGGTCGTTGTTAAGATAAGCTCCTCGTACATCATAGAAGCGAAATTATTACATTAAATCATTTCAGTAGCTTTCTATTTATGTTTATTTAGCTGTATTTGTATAATAAAATAAATTGTTTATACTTGTATAAAACTGCATTTTTCTCAAAACCTCTATGTGATACAAAAATTCTGAAAACAGATTCGAATTTAAAGTGAAAAATTCATTTAGGATCAACTATGTTTATGCAGGAACCAGAAAAACAGTTCATTTTGTTGTTGTTGTTGTTGTTTAGCCGATCAGCCCACCCTGATCGAGCAAGCCGGCGGCTCGCAGGTAACCGATCGCCCTCTCCGGAGTGGACCAGAGTTTCAGCGCACTAGTGATGTTGTGTTGTGTTCTATGTTGTGCTAGAGCGGTACAGTCTGTCATAATGTGTTCAATTGTTTGTGGTGTGTCCTGGCACAGGTGACTGGTGTCGTCTGTGGAGAGTTCTATTTTGTTGTTCAATGTTATGGGAGATCTTAATTTACCTTGCAGGATTGAGGTGATCCTTTACAGTCCAATTCCGGGCGTCGACTGTACGGGGATTTGCTCGAAAGTTCACTTTTTCAAATGGTCAAGGAATCACTAGAGAACGCAATATTCTGTCGCTGTATACCATATATGTTATTGTTATTATTATATTATGTTATGTTATTATTACTATATGTATTTACTGTTACTTTTTTATCTTTTCAAACTTTCGCTAATATGGCATCAAGAGGCTGCTTAAGTCATCCTGACATATTCTGCTATATATGTGACAGGTTTGTTGCAAAGAAACAGAGGCAGAACATCACACACCTTGTCAGGAACGTGTATTATGCCTTCTTCGGAATGAAACTCAAAGACCAAGATAAGTCATGGGCTCCTCACAAAGTTTGTCGTTCTTGTGTTGAATCCTTGAGACAATGGAGTCAAGGGAAGAAAAGGTCCATGCAGTTTGGAATGCATGAAAGAACTTTGTTTTTGTCACATGAACAAAAATGGGTGGATCTTTAGGTTTTTACCGCTGAGTTAAAAAATGACCTCAAAATTTGTTTATCACCCACCAATATTGAATCGAAAATGGAATTTGCACTAATTTGTAGACGTACTACAGTAGCAATATCAAAGGAGAAAATGCATATTGAACTCGCTTAAAATGTTCACCGAGTGAAATCAAGTGAGTAACTGACAAATGAAAGTCAACAGTGACGTGCAGCAACTTATAAGCAGAAGAGGAGCAAGGGTCAGATCCCACCCCCTTCCTATTCTGACTCAAATCCTAAGTAATGTAAATTCATGTGTCACTCTAAAACTGCGGGTGATAGAAAAATTCTGTTTTCATTTCCGTAAAGAACGTAAAAAATTACATATAGCTTAAGTAAAAATATCTCTGTCACAAAAACTTTGTTGACAAGCATAATTTAGTAAGTTTTCACAGAATCTTCCGATTCACTACAAGAATAAATCGGAATGTAGTATAAAAGAAACTACTGTACTGCGATTCCCTACACGGTACCAGCTACCCCAAAGTGAGAAAATCCGTTGCTGCCACATCACCAGAACCCCCGTCAACCTCGAACCACCCAAGGCCATAGATGGAGGGTTAACATGCTGTATATACTACAGGATAACTGCCCTATTCATACTGCGAGGATCATCAGACGGTGGTTTCAGGAACAACGAGCTGTCGAGCTGCTGAACTGGCCCACCAAGGGGTGTGACCTAAATACCATGGAAAATGTGTGGGCAAATGTGATTAACGCTTGGGAGCCTGGGCCCGCGCGGACAACTCGGCACCTGCTGGAACACACCATACCAGAGTGGCAACTATTCCGCACGAACCCACAAGTCATCTACAATCACGTGGCATCTGTTCCAAATAGGCAACGAGAGGTCACTAATAATAATGGAGGATGGACCAATCATTGACTAATTGTATATAATAATGTTATCGTTGTGATGTAAATATATATTTATTTGTAAATATATACGGGCTCCAATAAACCTTAGACCCCCGCCCATGGCCTAAACCATAGGAGGTACAGTAAAACTAAACATACCTTACAAAAGAGAATTTAATCCTGCATTTAATGAGAAACAATTAAAACTTGGTGTTCCCGCCATTGGCTTCCAAGACAGCCTGAATTCGCTTTGGGTAGCTTGCCAAAAGTGACGTGAATAGATCTTGATCGTTACGCAAATTTGCTAAAACAGCTTCAATGTGTTGCGTCATTGTATCCTTCGAAAATCGATTTGCTGCAGCTTCTTGAAACAAGAGACATTCAACTTTGTCCTTTATAACTGATCCAATGTGTTCACAGACGTTCAGGTCAGGAGAATTTCCTGGCCATTCTTCATTTCCAAAGAAATCGATCTCATTGTTCCGCAAGAACTGTTGAGTGGCTAATGCCTTAAAGCAGGGGGCCTTATCGTGCAGAAGTGTGACCTGATCGACATCCATAACATTGTTTGGGTTTCTTAGAAAAGGAATGACATGCTGGAATAGAATAATATCACGAAAATACTGTCCATCCCGACTCTGACCATTTGGCTTCAGCAGCCACATGAGCTTCTTTGCAGTGAACAAAACAAACACACCAACACAGTCTGGACTTTTTAATAATTCGCGATAATGTTCATTGTTATCGATTTCATCTGGTGTTGTGGCCCACACTCGATCATTTTGGTAGTTAGGCCGACTTGTTACGTAAACAAAAAATTCGTCGGAGACAGCTAAATGCATGAAATCACCCACATCCCAATCTTCAAGATAATGGGCAAACCACATCCTGACATCGATGTTAAGTTGAGTTTTTCTTGGCTTTGGAAGTTCATGCCAAGGCTTTAAACCTTGCCTATGACGGTACAGTCGAATGATCTCACCACTAACGATCTCTCATCTCAACACTTCGACCTCTCTAGAAAGTTTAGCAAGCTGTTTTTCCGCTTACGCGTACCGCTTTCAATGATGTCCTTTGTTTCCTGAGAGAGTGGCAAATTTGGGCGCACAGATTTGGTTGTATCCATTTCACATTCATCCAAAGTTTTATTCCAATTTCTTTTGACGAAGTCCTCACTTCTTCGCAACTTTTTGGCAACCCAGCATCACGAGCTTCCCGAAATGTTATTGCTCGTATGCGATCTATCACACGTTGCCTCTCCGAATCACCAATTAATTGAGAAGCCATTATATTATCACTTTATCAGCTAGAGTAATTTTAATACCTGCAATAAATAAAGAATTTTATATATTTTTATAATCACTAAAAACTATTTCGATATAAGTAAACATGTAAGCTGCAAATGGGGGGTGCTAAGGTTTTTTGGAACCCCTTATTTTATATGTTCTTAAGAAAATCCCTAAGTTTACTTAATTCATGTTTATTTTTGTCGTAAAAAATTGAACTGTCTCTCCATGGACAGACCTTTTTCTGGATAGTCATTTAAAATCCATGCATCATTAACAAACATAAATGTTATTGCCTGGAGGAAAAGTCGTTACTACACCTTATCTTACACTTTAATTATAACCTGTCCACATCAGAATCCTATGAGTAAAAGTTTTTAAAGTATCCCACTTTTGTGAAATAACCTAACTACTGTATTCCCTAAATTTAGGAATAATGTATAAATAAAATACATTGTCGTCCTAGCATTACCACCAAAACTACAGTGAGCAATATATTTATTCTGTCATTGGTTTTCAAAAAATTAAAGTATTACTGTGACAACATCTGAGAGGGAGAGGAGGAGAGGGAGGGAGTGAGGGAGTGAGGGTGGGGGGACTGTCAGTTAAGAGGGACTGCGTTGTTACCACATCTCGGAGAGGGTGGAGCAGAACTATTGCATGCGACTGGATACTCCATATTTTATTCCTACCACTAATGCAAAAAAAACTTTGTTTAACTTTTTTGTTCTGATGCTATCTGCAACAGAGAGGAAGCTTTCAGAACGTACCGTCGCCATTGAACTTGTATTAAACAACTGCAACCTTTTATTTTTGTCTTATTCATAAATCATTTATTTTGTGTAATAAAGGAAGAAAATTTACTTTATTAATTTCCTTTAATTATTTGGTCTGAAAAGACCTGGTGACCTCAGCCTCAATCTTTAACAAGCAATCATAATCATTCATTAACAATTAATATTATTATTATACTGTAATTATTACACTGGGGAACACAACTTTTGGTGACTTAGATGTTAGACCTGTTTCTGGGTATATTGAGGTCGCTGATTCTAAAAATGACATTAGTTTTTCTCCATCAGCTCTGTTTATCAAGATATGATATATATCTATATATATTTCTATATAATGTATATAATATTATATAATTGCTGACTGGCAATCACTGTTGTTGTCAATTGAATACAAAAGTATGATGAATGTCAGCAAAAATAGTGTATTAACATCAAACAAGCATAAGGTACGAAAAATATTTATTAAATTCAAACAAGCTTGAGACACGAACGGCAAAAAAAGTTCTTTCATTGAGACATCTCACATAAACCGCGTTTCTGAGATTTCTTGCGATGAGATGTGCCAGGACATTCGCGTTGGATGCTCCAGCAGTAATCTGCCATCATGTGAGTATCCCATCGTCCGCGTTACCGTTCTTCCATGGTCCTTAGTTCTTGGTGAAATCGTTCACCCTGTTCCTCGCTTAGATCACCGAGGTTATCTGGGAAACGATCCAAATGACTGTGGAGGTAATGCAGTTTGATGCTCATTTTACAGCCAAGTTTACAAAAAGAAGAGAGCATATTCTCCACTAGTTCACCGTAGTTATCGGCCTTATAGTTCCCAAGGAAATTCTTCACAACCATACTAAACGATGACCACGCACGTGCCTCAATGTTGTCCATTGAATCTTGGAAACGCGGGTCTTTCATGAGTTCCCGGATTTGCGGTCCATCGAAAATACCTGCCTTCAGCTTTTCCATGCTCAGCGCAGGAAATTTTCTACATATGTAGCCAAAACACGTCCCATCTCTGTTCAAAGCCTTTATAAATTGTTTCATCAAACCTAGTTTGATGTGCAGTGGTGGCAATATGATCCTTTCTCTGTCAACCAAAGCTTCTTTGATGATATTTTTTTCTCCAACCACCATGTTTTCTCTCAGAGGCCACTGTCTTCTCACCCAGTGTTCATCTTTAGCTCTACTGTCCCAGAGACATATAAAGCACGGGTACTTGGTGTACCCGCTCTGCTGGCCCAGGAGAAAATTCACCATCTTCAGATCCACACAGATCACCCATTGGTGGTCTCGGTATGATATCTTTTCTAGGACTAGGGCGACTGTCCCGTGCTCTTCTCTCATACCGACTGAGTGACCAATTGGGATTGATCTGTATATGTTGCCGTTGTGTAGAACAACACATTTTAGGCTCCGTTTGGAGCTATCTATGAATAACCGCCATTCACTTGGTGTGTATTCCGATATGCCCATTTTCATCAGCAATCCGCGCACATTGTTGCAGAAAACTAAATCGTTCTCTTTTGAGAAGAAGGGCAGTAAATCCTTTTCTCTGTCGCGATATAACGTGATTTTGGTTCCCGGCAGCAGTAAATTTTTTTCTCCCAGCCTGGAAGCTAACAATTCTGACGATTTCTTCGAAAGACTTAAGTCCCTTATGAGGTCGTTTAATTCGTGTTGACTAAAACCTTCTGCAACTGATGACGGTCCTTCGAAATCACTGTCATTTTGCCCACATATGCTTTCTTTGTCAGTAGCAGATTCATCATCTTCTTGAGGGAGCTCTGGAAGATGGCTGAATGATGGGACAGGTATCTCATCTGAATGTGAAACAGGCCGTCTAGCTGAGTCTATGTCAGGATACGTCCATTTACTCCGGTTACGTCCATTGATGCCCTTTATATTCACCAAACAAAAGTAACAGTCATCACTGTGGTTTCTCTGTTCTCTCCATACCATTGGTATACCAAATTTCAGGCACCTCCTCTTTCCGTTGGTCCATTGCCGCAGATGCTCCGTACACGTTTTACACACAACATGAGGAGCCCATGGCTTATCTTGGTTATCTTGGTCCCCTAGTTGTACTTTGAAATAGGCAAAATAAGCTTTTTTCAGAAAATCAGTAATAGTTTTTCTCTGTTCAATGAACCTGTACTCTCCGCAGGTAAAACAAAACACATCTGGATGATTTAAACACTTTCTTCGTGATGAAGCCATGTCAACACCTGTAACAGGAAAGAATTCACGTTAGTACATGTACAATACACATGCAAAACAGCAACATCAGCAAAATCATAGCTACAATTTAATTATACAGATGCATTTAGATTTACGAGCAACTCATAATACCGTTCCAGAAGGGTAATAAAGTAGGTAATGACGTATGCAATATCTCAAAAACTAGAGCTGCTAGAACAAAATGGATGATATTTTCTGAATCAGTGGCATGAAAATATCCAGAATAAGGTCTAAAATCTCAGGCACCAAGAAAAATTTTTTTTTTGTTCCCCAGTGTTATTATTATAGTATCAACGAGCCACTATCTGTATGTAATGTATAAGTACTCTTCCGAACTAAATTTTCTTGACTCCAAACTGCCGATATAAATTTTAACATATCTTTCACATGAGCATTAATTAATCTCTGGAAAAATGCACGCAAAAAGTTTAAACTTTCATTTTGAATGTTGGTAAAATTTCATTTTTTATCACTGAATACGAAAGAGATGGAACCGCGTTGTATTAAATTCGCACGCTGCACGTTGCCCCAATATGTGTGTAGAATGGTCTCGCGTTACATTATTGTGTAAATAAAGGAAATGAAATCTTATTTAGTCGTATTTTAAATCCCTTTGTTTTACATCATTCAAGGAAAAATGAATAAAAGAAATGAATAAAATAAATAAATATTAAACATGATGAAGGAAAAGAAAATTAAAACGAGAAAAAATGGAAACGAAAATGTTAATTATTTCAATTTTATATACTGTATATATATATATATATATATATATATATATATATATATATACATACACCTTACCTTACCTTACCTTACAACCTTGCAAAGGTTCCGCGCGATGATTCCTCATTTCGCGAAGGTCAAGCTTGTCGCCTCTCGAGTTGGCCTGGTTAAGTAGCGAGTTGGTTTCTTGTGCTCTCCTCCTCACACAGCCAGGTACGCCCAGCTCATCGGGGATTGTTCTGAGCCAGGCGTCTAGTCTTCTTTTCAAGATGTCCACTGCAACTCCCTTCGTGTTTCTTAGGTCTTTGGGCACCACAAAACTATTTTCTTTCAGGGTTAAGGATGTTCCCTGTCTCGCCTTCAATTTGGGAATACGACACAATCTACCGTTTCTACTTTCCACCTTTGTTTGGAGAGTTATAGGGTTCAGAGTAAGATTAGGAACTAGTTTCCCCATTATTTTCTATGTGTAAATAATGGTGTCTCTCTCTCTTCTCCTTTCCAGTGAATATAGATCTAGTTCGCGTAACCTTTCCCAGTAATTTAGTTCTTTGCACCCATTGATCTTGGCTGTGAAGCTTCTCTGGATCCCTTCCAGCTGTCTAATGTCTTCTTTTTTATATGGGGATGTTAGGACCGAGCAGTATTCCAATTTGGGTATGATCAGGGTTTTCAGTAGAGGAATCATTACATTCCTATCCCTTCGTTTAAAGGTTCTCAATATCTGTCCCGTTATTCTCTTTGCTCTGTTTCCTGCTATCTTATTTTGTGTTTCAAATTTCGCATCATCTGCCATTACAACCCCTAAATCTTTTGCTCTGTAATTTCTCTGAATTTCCTGTCCATTTGGGGTATAATATTCCATGGATTTTAGGTCTTTTCTTTTCCGTACCGTAACAGCTGAAATTTCTCTGTGTTAAACTCCATATTGTTGTCTTCCGTCCATTTGTAGATTCTGTTTATGTCGGTTTGTAGAGATCCTATATCTTCTGGGTTTCTTATTTTTGTACTGAACTTTGTGTCATCCGCAAAGGATGTTATTGTGCTGTCTTTGGTAACGTCCTCATCTATGTCAGTTAGCATGATTATGAAGGGTAGTGGAGCTAATACTGTTCCTTGTGGTACTGAGCTGAGGACCTCTGATTCTGATGAAGATACTCCTTGTACTCTAACAACTTGCCGCCGCTCACTAAGGAAATTATACAGTATATCCATTTCCCTACTTTTTCTGTTATTCCCATATATTTCAGTTTGTGTATTATGATTCCATGGTCACACTTGTCGAACGCTTTAGCAAAGTGTCGGTGTAGTACATCATAGTTTTCATTACTTTCAAGTGTATATATATATATATATATATATATATATATATATATATATATATATATATATATATATATTGGGGTGGAGCGAAAAGGGGGTAAAAAACAAAATTTTCAGGTAACAATTCGTACATGGGTGCAAAAGTTGCGCAATGATAAGACATAGCTACAGCCAAAATATTTTTGTCCTGAGCATTAATCTTCTGGTTCCGCATGAACATTGAAAAATTCGTTTTTTTTTCATAAAATTTCAAATACCATAACTTACCATTGATGTGCATTGCGCAACTCTTTGCTAAATTCATCCTGAATAATACTGAAAATACCCAGAACTCACCACGTGGAGGTGGTTGCACATCGAGTTCCTCCCTATCCACTTCCCAACAACCCTACCTTAGATAAGGGCCTACTTATTTACACACGTACAGTGCCCGCGAAAAGTATCCGATCACTCAAGAAAATACAATATTTTCCCTTGATATTCAGAGACACGTAATTCACTTTCTATTTGTTCTAGCGACATCTGGTAACTTTGAGGTTGCTCGCTGATATGAGAGCTATCCAACGCATTCTCAAATTAGTGTTCTGGTAGCCTTCGTTGCGGGTGGCTGTGTCTCAAATTTGTCAGATTTCACTGTTTGTGTAAATTTCTTGATTTTTTTTTTTTTTTACAGAAAGTGGTGTAAATAAAATTTATATATAATGTGTGCTAAAAAACAACTTAAGAGTGATTGTCGAGGTGCTATTGTTGCTTTGCATGCATGTGGGAAATCACAGAGACCGATAGCTAAGGAATTAAACATATCCCAAAGTACCGTTAATTTATGGGTTTCACGGGCTAAGAACAATGGTGGCCTAACCACGCCAGTCCCTAAAAAACGATCTGGCAGACCGAGAAAAACAAATTCGCGAACAGACAAACTTATGAAACGTTTAGTATTGAAAAACCCAACAATAACTGCGAAAGAAATAAAATTTAATATGAATAATTTGTTATCTGGTGTTTCTGAACGAACTATCCAGGAGCGGCTCCAAAAAGAACTCGGATTACCATCTCGCCATGCTGCTAAGAAACCGTTCATTAATGAAAAAATGCGTAAAAACGTGTCGCATTTTGTAAAAAATACATTCATTGGACTGTTGATGACTGGAAGAAGGTTTTATTTAGCGATGAGTCGACATTTTTGACATTCAGAAGTTGTCCAAAAAAGGTTCGCCGGCCTATTGGCTCAAATAGGATGGACCCTAAATACACCCTAAAGACAATGAAACACCCTCCAAGTGTGATGGTTTGGGGTTGTTTCGGTTACTATGGGCGTGGAAACTTATATTTTCTTCCGAAGAACACAACTATGAATGGTGCACGGTATTTAGCAATGCTACAGGATAAACTTCCAATGGCAATGGCAATCCAAAGGACAAAAACATACATGCATGATGGTGCACCATGTCACAGGGCCAAAATAGTGACAAAATGGATTACTGACAATAAATTTGATATTTTGGATTGGCCTGGTAATAGTCCAGATCTCAATCCGATAGAAAATCTGTGGCTAATAATAAAAAATAAGGTTGAATGCCACGACACTGGCTCAGTCGAAAAATTACAAGAGGCCATCAAAAAGGTATGGTGCAAGGAAATATCAGTGGAAGTTTGTCAAAACTTGATTAAATCCATGCCAAAACGTCTAGAACAAGTCATCCAAACCAAAGGACAGATGACAAAATACTAATATAAGGTTAGTATACATTTAAACATTGTTTTTTATGTAAAAAATACAAATTTCAAGGGTGATCGGATACTTTTCGCGGGCACTGTAGTCTGATTTTGTGTTAAAAGAAGGCATGATGTTTCTTGATTTCATCTTTACTTTAATGAGCCCGTCTCGGTTTTCAGAGCCACACACAGCAGCCGATGCTTCTGTAACAAGTCGTACTCCTCGCTCTACTGCTTGCGTATGACACGGAAACTGGTCGAATTCTAATTTTATTGCATTGTTTTCTTGATTTACGAACTGTTGCAGTTCGTCATCTGTGATATTCCGGGTTAATGGAGGCTCTAACCTGCCATCTTTTTTCCAGTTAGCAATCAAATCAGTGTAGTCAGATGCAGTGAAATTTATTTCAGGTATTTTGAAGAACCTGATCCCCATATGCCTTACAGCTCGAGTGGACATTATTCTTCGCAAAGCAAGCTTTCTTATATGTTGACGTTCATCTCCAAGCAATGCTATCAGCAAATTTTCTGGGTGAGCATAAAAACCTCTTCTCTGAATGACTGGATCAATCACTGCTTTCAATTCTGTTGAAAGATATCTCGAATTTTAAATTATATACCTTAAATTTTTTGAGCCATCTGTAGCTACATGGTACATTTTAATTCGAAGCCAACTTGGAGCATATACCTTGCAAATAAACTGTGCCAGAGTGAGAAGAGATTCTGAAGGATTTTCGGATGATACGTACAAACGCAATATTCTATTAGCAGTCGTTAACCATCGTGAATGATTTAAAGCACTTGGATCACGTTTTTCCAAATCTGATGAACAAAGGCCAGATGAGACAGCTTTGCAAATATCCAGCAAATATTTCTGATGGGTGCTTAATTCAATATTTTCTAAACACTCTGGCAGATCAATAGGAATTGGAACAAATGAAACAACCCGATATTCCTGACATTTAGCCATTGCTCTGCCAATTTCACCTGTAAATGCTGTTGGTCCACTGGTGCAGCCATCGAGATGATGGAAGAGATGACGAAGAGGGAGTTCATTCATGCGTAACATGCACACCATCCACTGTAATGGGCGCGTGAGATGCTGTTTTAGAAGACGAATTACACCACCTTTCCATTCAATAATTGTTATTGTACCATCACCCCCAACAACTCTAAGTGTGTTTAGATTAATATCACTTTTTTTGCAGAACTAATATTATGGAGTCACATATGTTTTTACTACTTCCAGACAACGGAGTAGTGTGGCCAAGAAATACTGATTGAGGTTCTTGGATGATGGTAATATGTTCCTCTACAATGGTTTTCATAACATACTTCTGATTCTGCTTAAGCTTCACTCGTGTCTTATCTTTTCGTCCATCAAAGTATAGTCCCTTGCACTGGAAAGTCCTTTCACCGCTTTGTACTTCTTTTCTCACCTTTTTCCTTTCGCGTCTAACTTTGTGTCTGTCTATTACATTATTTGCTTATAATGGCAAACAACATTTCTGATTGTTGGAAGAACATTAAGTGTAAAGGGGATTGGTTTAAAATCTGATATTTGACTGATTGCTGATAACTTCTTCTGTTCAACTTTTCTTGTAGAAGCCATGATAACCATTTAAATTTTAAAAAATACTGAATTACTGGAGTAAAGATACTACAGGCACTCTCTCAAAAGAAAACGTCTCACACTAAGCCTGTTTACTAAGAATTATTGCCACAACTTGTCCTGAAAACAGAGTTGGTTGCCAACCAGATTATTATTTTTTAATTAAATTAGTTTAAATAAATTGTTTTAATTTAAATTATATGGAGCTCTTCCAGTAAAAATGCATTATGAGCACTGTAGGGTGGATCGATTTTACATTTTTTCGATTTCCATATTCTAATAGAGACAACAACTTGCGCATGCATGAGAAAATAGCCTCTGCAAAATCTTAGCTTAATAGGTAATCATCTTCTGCCCCCGGCAGAGCGATGAAAATCATATTTTAGTAGTCAAAAACGTATTTTTAAACCCTAGCCTAGAGTCATAAAATTTTGCGTGTGTGTTATTTCATGCCTAAGCAACGATATAAATGCTATGGGAAATATATAAATGCATTATTTAAGACAAAGAGCCGATCTGAAAATATGTATATAAATTACCTATTTTTTCAACATTTGACGTTGTTGCCGGGGGCAAAAGATATTAACGTAGGACAACGCGCTTGGAAAAACGATCATATGAGGTCTTTTTCATCGACTTTATAGTTATTAGGAATAATTTTGATGCATATTGAAATATTTAAAAAATTATAAGAAAAAATACGTTTTTGACTACTAAAATATGATTTTCATCGCTCTGCCGGGGGCAGAAGATGATTACCTATTAAGCTTAGATTTTGCAGAGACTATTTTCTCATGCATGCGCAAGTTTGTGTCTCTATTAGAATATGGAAATCGAAACAAATGTAAAATCGATCCACCCTAAATTGAGCAGGTCTCATCAAGAGTAATAATTACTTATTACTACTGAATATTTCAAGTGGCATGCAGACCCTCTAAATGACTGAACTGTATTGATTTTTTTAATAGTCATTACATGCATCAATACACAACTTTTGTACACATGTACAAATTGATACATAAATATTTTTTATTTTCGCTCCACCCTAATATACAGGGTGTTTGAAAACTTTCTGTACAAATTGTAATGCGGGATAGGCAACACCAAGACAAACCCTTTTCGTCTAGAAGTGTATGTCCGCTGACGTCACCATTCGGCGCGAGAGGGCGCCGCTGCAATTGGCTAGAAGGTGAAGTGGGCTAGACTCGCGCTTGCCGCGGGCATTCTTAAATCGGACGTAGTACGCGTAACATGGAGCGCTTCACGACTGCTGAGATGACTGACATGGATATGGTGTATGGGGCTGCCAATGGAAACGGAAGAGCTGCTGTCAGGTTGTACCGACAGCGCTTCCCAAACAGACGTGTGCCAAACCACCAAACGTTTGCGCATTTGCATCGGCGACTGCGAGAAACTGGAACATTCCATGCAAACATGCATGACACTGGTCGGGAGAGAAACGTGCGCACTCCTGACATGGAAGAAGAAATCCTACGGCGATTTGAGGACAATCCAAGCGCAAGCACGCGAGGTGTTGCACGTATCCTCGGTGTGAACCACGACCTGGTCTGGAGAGTGTTGCACGAGCAGCAGTTACATCCGTTTCATCGTCAGAGAGTCCAGGCATTACAACCTCGGGATTACCCTCTTCGTGTGGAATTCGCACTCTGGTTTCTGCAGCAGACAGCGGTGCAGCCTAATTTTCCGGCTTATGTGCTGTTCTCAGATGAGGCCTGTTTCACACGTGAGGGTGTGTTTAACATGCACAATTCTCACGTGTGGGCGCACGCAAATCCACATGCTACACGGGTGCATGCTCATCAAGAACGGTTCGCCGTCAATGTTTGGGCGGGTATCGTCCATGGCAAGTTGATTGGGCCGTACCTGCTGCCTGCCCGACTCGACGGGCGGGTTTATCGGATATTTCTTGAAGAAACGTTGCCGGAACTGCTGGAAGATGTTCCCTTGGCTATTCGTAGACGAATGTGGTTTCAACACGACGGGGCCCCAGCACACTCCAGCAACGATGTGCGGGATTATCTGAACGCCACTTTTGGGGACCGATGGATAGGCCGGGGTGGGCCCGTAGCATGGCTACCGAGATCGCCCGATTTAACATGCCTCGATTTCTTCCTTTGGGGACACATGAAGAACCTCGTGTACGAGACTCCCATTTACTCAGAAGAAGACCTCGTAGCAAGAATCGCTGTCGCCGCTGGAACTGTTCCCGAAATGCCGGGAATCTTTCGACGTGTACTTCGGTCAATGCTTCGACGCTGTCGGGCATGCATTGATGCTACCGGTCGCAACTTTCAGGACCTTCTTTAAATAAACATGCCTTCTTTAAATAAACATGTTACGCGTACTACGTCCGATTTAAGAATGCCCGCGGCAAGCGCGAGTCTAGCCCACTTCACCTTTTAGCCAATTGCAGCGGCGCCCTCTCGCGCCGAATGGTGACGTCAGCGGACATACACTTCTAGACGAAAAGGGTTTGTCTTGGTGTTGCCTATCCCCCATTACAATTTGTACAGAAAGTTTTCAAACACCCTGTACATATATATATATATATATATATATATATATATATATATATATATATGATACACACAGACCGTGCATGGAACAAGGAACTCTTCTGGGAAAATTAAATCCACTACAGTCCGAATAAGTAAAGGTAAATGACAAGCACTATAGTTTTTTTCTATTTCATGATGTTAGCCCGACGCGGACAACGGGTCACTCGCAAAGAGACCCCAAAAATATAGCTTCCCTCACCAGCTATCTGCAAAGCCGATAGGATCCACCTTTGGGACAGGATCTAGGGGTTACAGCTACACCTAGCCTACTATATCCAAAACCTGAATATAAGCAAAACACTCGTTGCATTCGCGTCGGATTGAGTACACCAAATAAAAAAAGGTAACTATTGTATTTTTAGCCAAAAACCAAAACTTAAACCTCAACTGGCAAAACTGAGCGTCCACTTTTCAAGGCGCATAACATGTTCGTTTCATGATGGGATTTAACTCAGCATGGTTCCCTGAAGCTCTTTCATGATACACACAGAGACCGTGCATGGAACAAGGAACTTTTCTAGGTGTAGCTGTAACCCTCAGATCCTGTTCCAAAGCTGGATCCTATCTGCTTTGCAGAGAGCTGGTGAGGGAAACTGTATGTTTGGGGCCTCTTTGCGAGTGACCTGTTGCCCACGTCGTGCTAACATCATGAAAAAGAAAAAACTATAGTGTTTTTCATTTACCATTAATTTTTCGGACTACAGTGGATTTAATTTTCCAGAAGAGTTCCTTGTTCCACGCACGGTCTGTGTATATCATGGAAGAGCCTCATGGAACCAATTTCAGTTCAATCCCATATATATATTAATCATAATCGTAAGTACACACATTCGGAATAAGATTTTTTTATGTGGAGAGAAGGGGCCAAGGGAGGGTGCCCCCAAAATGTCCCCCTCTATAAGAAAGAGAGAGCCAAAATCAAGGTCTCCGAGGGTCACAATGAAAAGATTGTGTAGTGTGTAAAATGCATGTTTGGGTCGTGAATAATAGAGAAAGAATTATGTGTTTGAGAACATGCACTACTCACAGGTAAATGAGACATGGAAAAGATCAGCTAAAGAGGACAGTGACAGGAGAATTGGGAGTTCTAGCACTCCATGTCTCCTGCCTAACGCCTCCTAGTAGTATGACCGCAAAATGTATGAACGCAATTGCATTGCAATGTTGCATAATGTTGCAAGAGAGCCAACCCCCACCCCCTTCGTTGCAAGACTGCAAACCCCACCCCCTTTGTTTCAAGACAACCCCGCCCCCCTTTGTTGCCAACCCAAAATTGAGGTTGCAAGGGGTATGCAACTTGGAGTTATCTCCCAAGCTGATCCCCCCAAAGGGGAGAGCCAACCGTTGTTGCCAACCCCAAAATGAGGTTGCAAGGGGTATGCAACTTGGAGTTATCCCCCAAGCTGAACCACACCGAGAGGGGCATACCTAACCTAAGGGAGTCTCTTTGGGGGAGAAGGTGGGAAAGCCTCACCCCCCAAGGAGGCAGAAAGAGAGAGGAAGGTGGAGACCCCCAGAGTTGGGAACCCAGAGAAAGGGTGTTCACTTGGCTGCCTGCCAAGCTCATATGGCTCCTTCACCCTCCCGCCACTCTCTTATAGGCCCCTAATCAGCCAGTTGGCTGAGTTGCCAGATTCGTTATTTATTTAATTATTCCATATATTAATCAGGCAGTTGGCTGAGTTGCCAGATTCATTATTTATTTAAATTATTCTATATATTAATCAGCCTAGAAGGCTGAGTTGCCAGATAGCAATATTTATTTAATTATTCCTTATATTATTCAACCATTTGGCTGCTGAGTTGCCAGACAGCATTTTAATTGTTCAGGTATACCTTATTAGGGAGAGTTGCTAAATACCACCATATATTTTAATTTTTATTATGGGGAGTTGCTAAATACCACCATTTATTTTAATTTATATGAGGATAGTTGCCAGGTACTACCATTTATTTTAATTTTTATTTATATTATGGACATAGTCGTGTTCAAGGAATAAATAAAACACCAATACAACGTTCTGTTTATGAATTAATGGATATACAATGGGGCATATGTATATGATCAAATAATAGAACTGAAAATATATAATCATATAAAGCATAGTATTAACAAAATATTAGTACAGGAAAATATATAGTTATATTAATTATAAATAATCATACAAAACATAGTATCAAAATATTAGTACAGGAAAAAATACACACTTATATTAAATATGTTGAAAATATACAAAACATAGTATGATCAATATATTAGTACAGGAAAAATATACATATATATTAAATTATATTCGAAATATACAAAACGTATAGTCATATTATTAGAGGAAAAATATATATTGTCCTTACGTTCTACGGGGCAAAACAGTAAACTCGCATTTGATGGAGTCTATATCAACATCGCCATTACTTTATACGATGTGGTAAAACCGTCGAAGCATCACTTCACCATTTAACTGAGCGGCGGTCTATACTCGACATAAATGGCCTTCATATCGTTTAATACTATTTTTGTACCCACTTTACACTCGGCGGGCAAGTTATCGAATACAATCTAAAGCACGCACAAAGAGGTCATCGTTAAACAGCATTAAATACAAGTTTATAATCATGCCTTTCCAATCGGGGATTTTTTCTTAACGTCCCGAACTTTTCAATCGTGAACTCTTCTTCACAATGCATAGCTGTAGCCGAGATAATCTAATTCGCTACAACAAATGATCATTATATAAAGAAGTAGTTCTTCAGGGTGAACGGCGTAGGTGAGCTCAGCCATGTACCGATCAAGTTTTATGTACCAAAGTTCATGATATTTCGAAGAGTCTAAACTTATTAAATAATCCTCAACCTCTAGACCATTCTCACCTTCTTCAGCCCTACACTCGGTAAACGCATCGAACAGAGCGGGTTATGCTATTCAAGAACAGTATCAAAATAAAGCTTAACCCTAACACGCGCGTCTAATATAGGTTTCAGCTTGCGGAATCCGGCAATTTCAAACATTCTGTCTAGGATGAAACGGTTCCGCGTAGGGACAAGAACGTCATCAGCTCACCATTTCCACATCTCTTGTACAGTATATCAATGCATGGTTGTTCAATGTGCAAACAATGGTATATGAGGAGGCGTCACTAATCACATCTCTTATTGTATCTACGTCAGCTGGTATTTTATAACAGCCCTCAGAACACCTCTCAACCACCATCAAGGTTTTATGCATCTCCTCGGCACTTAAATAAATAACGTTACGTTCGCTTTCTTGCCTGCAAGTCGTTTCCAGTACATAGTCAATGGTGCCGGTTTCACGCCTTAGCAAGCGCAACGACTTCGTCACGGACACATCGTACGAGGCGTTGAGAATGCTTCTCAAAGGGAGTTCCATCGTATTCGCACATCTACTCGGTTCAAGCTCTGAGATAGCTATGAGCCACATGCAACGCTTCGGCCACACCATAATCTAATGAAACGTGTACGACGCTGTGCCAACACAAATAGCTATATCCCATTATATTTGGCAGGTGTTTCGGGAAATTTTCCGGTACAAGATGTATTTTCGGTACAAGGAATAAATAAAACACCAATACAACGTTCTGATTATGAATCAGGGGATTTGCAATGGTACATATATATATGGTCAAATAATAGACTGGAAAATATATAATCATACAAAGCACAGTACTAACAAAATATTAGTACAGGAAAATATATTTCACATTTCGTGCGGAAATAAAGAAAAAAAAATATAACAAATGAATGAACAATTCATACGAACACACAAAAGCGTAACCAACAATCGTCATACTAGCACAACCACCACATAAAAAGCATCACATCACCAACAATCGTCATACAACCACCACCACAAACTGATGCATGCAAAGAAAGCCTCAATAGCAAAATATATATACGAGCACAACCACCACACAAAAAAGCATCACTAACAATCGTATAGACTTTTAGGAGCTCCAACAACACATGGTGAAATGAGGGCTACGACTTTTAAAAGGAGCTCACCCCATCAACTGGAGATGAGGGCTACGACTTTTTAGGAGCACACCCCATTGACACCATGTGTCCGATATGAAAGCTAAAACCAAGCGTCCAAACGAATTATGGTGAAACCAACAACCCACCTCCACCACCGCCTTACTCACCAATAACAATCCACCACTACCACCTTACTTACCAACAACAACCCACCATCTACCTCCACCTTACACACCAACACCAGGTAGACCGACAAGGTCTCCAAATACGACCCAGTAGACAGAGCTATTAAACATAAACAAATACGTTTATGGAGCCAAGTCAAAAAAAAGCAACGCCAATAGTATTTCCTATTGAGCTTCTCACGGTTTAGCGAGGCCTATCGGACATTTGGTGGGGCGAGCTTTTAGGCAAAAAAATCGAATAAGATAAACTAAGTTTAACACAAATACAAATTTTCATCATAATACGCTATTTTATCGTTAAACTATAACGTGAAATGTGTCAATATTTTTTAAACAAATTAGAAACTAAATTAGGGCTAACTTGTTAATTTTTCCTCTTTTATCCAATTACTGTGCTTTAATATAAATTTGCAGATTGCATTGAGTAATTCTGGTATTTCCACAATTTGTAGAACGAATCATCGCAATCTTACGATATAGTGTTTAGAAGACAGTATATATATATATATATATATATATATATCGGTTACAAGACAAGTTGCCAGAGTGCGCCATGCAGTGAAATAGGTCTTTTATTTGATCATTTTGCGTTGAACTGGATTTGATTAATTAAACATATGTATTTATTCCTGAAAACCACCGAAAACCTAATGTAACATTATTACTTAGACTACCTCAGTTACGTCTAACTTAAGTCAGTTAAATATAGACTCATACGCGTAAATTTAACCTATCACTTCTACCATAAGCGTAGTACACCGACCTTTTAAGTCAAGTTAGGCTACGTTTTGATAATTTCAGGTTCCGTGAAAAAAGAATCTCACTGCAATTTCTCTACTTGTGTGCATATATATATATATATATATATATATATATATATAATTATTATTAAAAATGTTAATTGTTTATGTGAATATTTAATTGATAAGTACAAAAATTATTTCGCTGATTATTTTAAACAGACTCCTCAAAGTTAATATAATTCGATTTTAAGTTTTAGCTAGCATACCCCAATAAACAACGTTTTCTCTGGATATTTATTTCTAGAAAATAATACAACTCTGAGAAAGTATGTCCGCTATATTAAGGTATTTTCTTTACAAGAATTGATAATTCATATATTCTATTACATGTGTAAGTAATGTAACTTTTATTTCATAAGAAAGGACACATTGATGAAAATGGTTCTTTTTGGTCTTGTTACGTTTTTTCTTCCGTTTAACTTTTTATTAGTAAAGTTTTTTTAACAATTTTACGTTTGAATGTCTTTAGTGTTAAGTTTTATTTTTATCACTCGTATATTTTTGTCATTTATATATTTTTTACTTTCGATTTGATTTTGGTTTATGCCTGTTTCTGCTTTTTAATTTTTATTCTTGAACAGATTTAATTTTGTACTCTAGATTAGTTTTAGCTCTCGACATTTATATATTTTTTGTCATGTACTAATTTTAGCTTTTATTTATTAGGCATTGGAAATGAGTAGAGCTGCCCGAAACGTCAGCTGCAGCCAAATATAATGACTTTTTTGCTGTACGTCTTCGTTTTTATCCTAAATATATATGATAATGTAGATGCTTGCTAGTTTATAGTGGCGCCAAAAAATTGTTTTCTTGCCTTCCCCCTCCTCTTATCCAATAGAAAATCCATTTACATAGAAAATAAGTAGCTATATAGTTTAAAAAAGAAATTATTGTGTATATGCTGTAAAAACATAAAAACATTTTTTTTAAATAAATAATTAGACCTTCTAATTAAGCTTAGACCTGCAGGCTACAGCACAAACTGAATAACTGTTTACAGTGGAGGGTTGACCCCAACAACTTTATCAAAATTACACACATAAATAATGCATCCTCCCAGTGACTCAAAAGTGGAGGTTAGTGGGTACCCCCATTCTGTAGTAAGTACGAGTATGACTCCGCCGAGTGTTAACAGATGGCGCAGCAAAGGTCAGACCCGCAGTAAGCGCAACCCATTGCTCAACTCTCCCCTTTACCTCCACCATACTGAACGACAGGCGTTTCTTAATCGAAACGAAAAAAAGGCGGGAAGCGAACTTGGGCACTACAACACCACTTCCCATGACAGAACCACTCGGACACCGCAGGGGGAAGAATGGCTTTCCAGTGACCAAAAAGGTCACAGAAAGAAAGAAAATAATAGTGGACCCCTTCTGTGTTGTGTTTACAGTCCTGGAAGAGAGCAATGAGAATGGAAGCCATTTTGGACTGTATTATAGGATTCCATTGGACATTATTTGGCATACCAAGGATTCATAGTAATTATAACTTATTCGAATTGAGAAATTTGTCAGAAATTTACAAGGTTTAGTGGGTCACTTTTCAAACTAAAATATTAGTTTCAGATCTAGTGAAGTCACTTTTTATATTAACAGTACTGTTGGATGGGATATTTTCCGTAAGATTTCATCTTTTTATTTTTCAGCATCTTAGACATTTTCTGGACGCCTGCATACGCACTTTACATTCCAGGGAAAGTGCTTATTACACTCTTTTAAATTATTGGCATTTCCTTGGAGTTTGATGTACAATAAAGTTTAATACAGTTCTTAGTACCTCTGTCATTCAATTATTAATTTTATTTCCACGAAACACAAGGCTCTCTCCCTCTCTGTATCTATTTGTCTATATAAATATTTGGATGAACCTTTTACAGATTGAATCCGATCCCTAAGTTCAGGGTTGTTTGGTTTAAGATTTTATAGAAATATAAGTTTTTATAAATTTTAAAAGGATGTAGGAAAACTAGAGACGTAATTTTGTATTTATTTATTTCTTGACCTAGGACTTATTTTTTCTTAATATTCTTCTAAATTCGACATCATTATTAGCCAACCCACGCAGACACATTTCCATACCCACCCACCCCGGTCCATATTTGCGTGAATCCTTTTCAGATAGAATCTGATCCCTAAGTTCAGGGTTGTTTGGTTTTAGATTTTATAGAAATATAAGTTTTTATAAATTTTAAAAGGATGTAGGAAAACTAGAGACGTAATTTTTTTATTTCTTGATGAAGGACTTATTTTTTCTTAATATTCTTCTAAATTACAGTGAGCGAAGCTTAGGACTCTTTCCCGTACACACACACACACACACACACACACACACACACACACAAAGGAGAAAATGAAACCCTAATTGAAACATTTACATATTCAAATATACGTAATAATAAACATGTCGTTACAATAGACATATATACCATTCAAGTACTATGGTACCCAAAGGGTACCATAGGTGCCAGGCACCATGATTCACTGTCGTCAACTGAATTAACCATGACTTACTAGCGAGGCTACCAAAATTCCACCGAAGGCATCTCACTTAGAGTGTAGCATCAGACTTTTTAAATCACAAAGCAAGCTAATTAATCCAAACACACAAATTAAATACATTTTAAGCCAATATATACAAGCAAAGTAGCGTATTTACTGTGCCTACAGTTAATACTGAGTCAGAGCAGCTAGCTGTTTGATCTCAGTTTTGGTAGGCTACCGCAGATTTTTGTTCTGCATGCCATATCCAGTACTTGATTGCAGCCTCAAAATAATTGTATTTGCTCTTATTTAGCTATTTGTTAATTGTAGTTAAACAGTTGTGAACAAACCTCAAACAGTAGGCTGTGACCCTGACAAGTTTGCTGAAGTCAGAGTGATCTTCATAATTAGTGATGGGCCCAATCTTCTCATTTGAAAAGGTTAAATTTTTGTTATAATAATGTTATAATGTTTCAGACCAACAAAGACCCTAGGATCCACTCATGGCTGGTCTACCTAAATGTGTTCGTAATTGTGTATGTCCTCCGTGGTGGCGGAGGGGACCTACAATTTTACGTGGGTTCCGAACCACAAGAACATAAGAAATTTATGTAACAACTTCCTGTACATTGGCAACGACCAATTTAGCAAAACTAATTAATTATTGATTTAAAACTAAAGATAGAATCTCTGGATCCAGAGGATCAAGTCATAATAGACTACTATCCACAAATATGTTACACTCTGTATCTATTTATAACCGACATGCAAATATATCAGATCCAAAGAATCCAGTCAATTTCATTACGGTATCCATCAATACTAGTACCTTGTCACGAAAAATAAGTCACGGTCCATATCGATTGTGGACGAAGTCAAAATTTACAACCATATACATTACAATATATACACTTAGGAGGAAAAATGTAGGTGTGGCTGTAAAGACTGTACAGTAATGTAGAGTGTGTGTGCACCCATTTCAAGGTGTTTGTGGGGCAAGTGAAGATCATGAGTTTTTCAATACCTCACAGTACTATGGGGGGCACCGCTCGGCAGAGGAATCTCTTTAAATGGGGTGTGTAAGGACAGAGAGTATCCCCTAACCCAAGACGCTGCCTCCCTACTATATCCCACAACACTTGTGTTGAGCTGTGGGATCGATCACCACAAAGCCTTACTTTTACTACCTTAAACTATACCCAATCTATCAACATACTTGTCTCATCGATTTTTAAACATGTTTATAGAAGTGCTACTAATTACTTCTACCGGCAAACTATTCCAGCTACTTACTATTCTATGCGTAAAAAAGTTTTTGGCAACTGCTGTCTCGAACCTTCTACTTGTCAACTTACACCCGGTATTTCTAGTCCTATTATATTGAGATATTTCGAAAAAGCAATCTCTATCTACGTTATCGAACCCATTCATAATTTTGAAAACCTAGATTAGATCACCCCTTAAACTCCTAGTCTCGAGTGTTGTCAATTTTAACTCCTTAAGCCTATCCTCGTAAGACTTTGACCTAAGCGACGGAATCATCTTAGTTGCTCGTCTTTGAACTCTTTCGATTTTGTCTATATCTTTGCGCATATGCGAATTCCAAAATTGGACCGCGTACTCCAAATGGGGTCTAACTAATGATTTCTAAAGAGGAACTATAATATCGCACGATTTGTACTCAAAATTTCGAGCTATAAAACCTAACACTTTGTTCGCCTTATTGACCGCTGCTGTACTTTGTTTCGCTACTTTTAAATCACCAGTGACTATAACTCCTAAATCTTTTTCCTGCTCTACGCTTGTTAAATCTTTCCCTGACATACTATACTCAAAATTACTGTTACGCGAACCTATATGCAAAATTTTGCACTTATCAACGTTAAATCTCATTTGCCATGTGACTGACCAATCAACGATTTTATTCAGATCTTCCTGGATTTTACCTCTATCTTCGTCATTAATCGCCCTACCACCCAGCTTCGTGTCATCCGCAAACTTTGAAACTGTGCTGACTAGGCCGACATCTAAATCGTTAATATATATAAGAAAAAGCAAGGGGCCCAATACAGAACCCTGAAGAACGCCACTCGCTACATTAACCCACCACGACTCCGCTCCATCAACGACCACCCTCTGTTTCCCACCTCGCAACCACTCTTTTAGCCAATTTATTACTACACCCCTGATTCCATGAGCCTTAGTTTTTTCAATGAGTCTTTTGTGCGGCACGGTGTCAAACGCTTTTTGAAAATCTAAATACATTACATCAACCGCCCGATGTCTATCGTAAACGTCAACCACGCTTTGGAAAAATTCTAAAAGATTAGTTAAGCAAGATTTGTTTCGCCTAAATCCGTGCTGCGTATTTCTAACTAGCTTATGGAATTCTAAGTGTTCGACTATACGATCCCTAATTATTGATTCCAGTAGCTTACCTACAACAGACGTTAAACTGATCGGCCTATAATTTCCCGCCGCACCTTTATCGCCTTTCTTAAAGATAGGTGTTACGTTTGCCAATTTGAAATTATGTGGTACGCACCCCTCAGAAATAGACGCATTAAAAATCTTTGTTAGCGGCACAACAATGCTATCTTTTAATTCTTTTAGTTGTATGGGATATATGGAATCCGGCCCCGGTGATTTACGCGTTTTCATTTTATCAATATAGCGCATTACCTCCGCTTCACTAACCACGATATTATCCAAAATATTACCATTATCAAAAGGTATTATGTCTATGACGTATTGTCAGGTTAACTTGTTCCACAGGCCATTGGTCTGTGTTACGTATTCACTAGACACCAACACAAAATAAGATAGCAGTAAACAGAGGAAAAAGAATAACTGTGCAGATACTGAGATCGTTTAAACAAAGAGATATAACGATTAATCTATTGAAGACGCCGATCATATCCAAGTATGGGATTTAATGGTTTTAGAAGGAATTGTTTAGTTTGATTAGGGATAAGCCTATATTTCTGATGTTGATAAATTTAACTATAGTTAAAATTGGCACTCTTGCAACAAAGGGGGGAGGGGGTGGCACTCTTGCAACATTACGTAACATTGCAATGCAATTGCACTCATACATTTTGCGGTCATACTACTCCCCCCTACCTGGAGTACTTTCCTGGTCGACTGTTGTCTACAGTCTCCTTCTTATAAATCAGAATAAAATAAAATGGAAATAAATAGATCTAAATTAGTTGTGGAATTAGTTAGATTGAAAGAATATAGAAGTAATTTTTTACTTGAGGTCGTATATACGAGGGTCACTCAATATATTTTGCTCCACCTTTTTTAATCTTTCCAAGTTTCCTTGTAAATTCCAAAAATTTTGTACACAAGAAGTTACATACCTTTTTAATAAGTTTTTATTTTTGCACATAGTCTCCATCCTTTTTTACGGCTTTCCTCCACCTCGAAACAAGGGCCGTTATTCCTTGCTGGTAAAAGTCAGCTGGGTTCCGCTAGAGCCACCTCTAAACCTCCTGAACAACCTCATCGTCACTCTGAAAATTTCTTCCACGAATAGCATCCTTCATTGGCCCAAACAAATGGAAGTCTGAAGGTGCCAGATCCGGGCTGTATGGAGAGTGGGGTAACACAGTCCAGTGCATTTTTGTGATGGCCTCTCTTGTTTGCAAACTGTTGTGTGGTCTTGCGTTATCGTGCAAAAAAAGGACGTGTTCCAGTTTTCTCTCCGGTCGAACTCGCTTTATGCGTCTCTGGAGTCTCTGTAGGGTAGCAATATATGCCTCTGAGTTGATTCTTTGTACTTTCTTCATAATGTCCACCAGAATCACACCTTTTATGTCCCAGAAGATGGTGGCCATAACCTTTCCTGCAGAGGGAGCCATTTTGAACTTTTCTTGCGTGGGGAGTCTGCCTGATGTCACTCAATGGATTGGCGTTTTGTTTCAGGTTCAAAGTGGTGTACCGAAGTTTCATCCCCAGTCACAATTCGTGAAAGGAAGTCATCCCCTTCTGTCTCGTATCGGACCAACGACTCAGAAGCAATTTCTTTTCTTTGAGCTTTGTGATCTTCAGTCAGTTCGCGATGAACAAACTGTGAACACTCTTTTGAGTGTCCCAGTTCCTGAATTATCGTATTCACACTTCCCCCACTAATTCCTAGCTCCCGTGATAGCAACTTGTATGTGACGCGCCGATTTGATCGAATGATGCCGTTAGCACGTTGCACAGTGTGAAATGTCACAGCTGATGCCGGGCGACCGCTGCGTGGCTCATCATCGAGGCTGGCACTCCTTCTCTCCGATGATCTCACACGTTTAGACCAGCGTCCAACTGTGCTTCGATCAACAACAGCATCTCCGTAAACGTTTTGCAGACGTTTGTGAATATTTCCAACTGTTTCCTTCTCTGCGGTTAAGAACTCGATAACAGCTCTCTGTCTACGAAGCAAATCACTGTCAGACGCCATTTTCGAAACTGCGTTAACCATTGGTTTTATACAAGGGCGTTTAAAAGCGGTTTCATACAAGGAGGGGAGGTTGAAACTGGAAAAATCCGGTTATGTGAAGCGCAGAAAGTTCAAACTTACGGCCCCAAAGACATTTCAGCCCCATGGCCTATTACACTGTGTACCACTGATTTTGTTTATATAGAATTTTTTGTTTTTATATGCATTTGTGCGCGCTGAGTCCAAATCTGGCCTTGGTTTGTGTGTATCATCAATGGTTTCAGAGATAATCCATTTTTCATGTTTTACCAGTATAATGTTATTATGGTCGCAGCAATATCAGAATAATCAGGAATTGTTGAGAACAATCCGGATGTTTGTTGACAGTTTCTTGCTCTAGAAATTGCCCGAAACTTCCACTGAGCCGTATAAAGAAGAGCGCAGAGTCTGAAAAGTCAGTAAGTGTGAGCACACAAAGAAAGCAGGTTGTTTGTCTGATGGTTACCAACACTGAGGTACTGTGTTTCTGTGCTTCTCTGTGCTGACGATTTGAGTGTTATCGATCCTTTTTTATTGCGAACATTATTTCAGTGTTGTGAATGCACCTTTTTTCTGGAATCTGTAATCTGTTGCAAATTTAATAACTCTTCTCTCTATATCTGCAGGTTATGATTAATGTAGTACAGTTTGGTAAAGAGAATGGCAACTAGAGCTTGTAAATACTCGGGCGATATATTCTGCTACGTTTGTGGGTATTACATAGGCCCCAAGCAAGTATCGCACAAGATTGTGAAAGGCACCATGTTCTGGATCGCGTATCGGCTCTATTTTGGTATGCCTATGGGTGACCAAGATAAGCCCTGGGCACCCCATGTGATCTGTGGAAGCTGCCGCTCCACACATGAAGAGTGGCTGCAGGGAGTACGCAAGGCAATGCCCTTTGCGGTACCCAGAATATGTAGAGAACCAAAGAGCCACCACGACGATTGCTACTACTGCAAGGTAGATGTTTCTAAGTACAGGAAAGTTAAAGAAAGGCAGACTCTTCAGTATCCAAGCATAGCGTCGTCCATAGCTCCTGTACCACACGGCGAAGGTCTTCCAATACCACGTCCACCAGAACAGGTATCAATCCATTACTTTACCTTCTGTATTTACAGACTGTGGGTCATTATGTGT
This sequence comes from Bathynomus jamesi, assembly GCA_023014485.1. Classification (NCBI taxonomy): domain Eukaryota; kingdom Metazoa; phylum Arthropoda; class Malacostraca; order Isopoda; family Cirolanidae; genus Bathynomus; species Bathynomus jamesi. The sequence continues at coordinate 591,882 of JAJOZX010002199.1, forward strand.
CGATTTTTCTTAGTGCTGATGCTCTTCTACATATATAGCTATGCCTATATTTTGTTTCTTTGCTTTGCAGGTTGAAAATGAGGATGCAGCTAGCTCATCTGAGATGTCGGCTGGTGAGCACAGTCATGATGAAGAATATACAGTAACTTTCAGTACAAACCCTCACTTTCCAAATCAGAGGGAATTGGACGACTTAATTAGAGATTTGGGTCTGATGAAATCAGGGTCTGAGCTTCTGACCTCCAGACTCAAAGAGTGGAATTTGCTTGGAGAAGACTGCAAGAGCACTGTACACCGAAAGCGGCATGAAGAGTTTGCAAGGTTCTACGATGTCAATGGCTCTCTCTGTTATTGCAGCGAGGTTAATGGTCTATTCACAGCTATTGGGTTAACACATATACCCTCGGAGTGGCGCCTGTTTATTGGCAGTTCAACTCGGAGTTTAAAAGCTGTTCTACTCCACAATGGGAACAAATATCCATCTATACCAGTTGCATATTCTGTTCAAATGAAAGAGGACTATGAAAATGTCAAACAACTGCTCACTCAAATCAGGTATGAACAATATAACTGGGACGTGTGTGGTGATTTCAAAATGATTGGTTTCCTGTTAGGTTTACAAGGAGGGTTTACTAAATATTCATGTTTTCTTTGCCTGTGAGATAGCACGGCTTCAACTGAGCACTATAAAACAGTTCAGTGGCCTCCATGTGAAGGACTGCAACCAGGAAAGTACAATGTACTCAGGGAACCTCTTGTGAAGCCTGACATAGTTCTGCTACCACCTCTCCATATTAAGTTGGGTCTAATTAAGCAGTTTGTAACTGCGCTAGATTTTGGAGGGGAAGTTTTCCAACAGATTCGGTCATGTTCCCTAAACTCTCTGAGGCCAAAGTCAAGGCTGGCATCTTTGTAGGACCACAAGTCAAGGCGCTGTTGAATTCAAAGAACCTTGAAGCCAAGATGACTCCGATCGAAAAAGAGGCTTCGTGTGCTCTCCGTGATGTGGTTCGTGGGTTTTTAGGCAACCATAAAGCACCAAACTATAAGGGGTACTTGTGGGTTATCTGTCGCCACTTTTTAATTTAATTTTCCAACTTTTTCACAAATACAGATGTGTGTTATTATGTTGCCATTTTTACAAAAATATACTATTTTTTTCTTAAATTATTTTTATTTCTCAAAATAACAAACATTAATCATATTATTCTGGTGGCATGAACGCGGCGATGGCCTCCAGGATGCCGTCGAATGGGTCGACACTAGCGGGTAGCTTGCTCCTCCACATGAACTCGGCCAGGTAGGTCTTAAGATGGTGTCGGGCCGTTCCTCGGTGACGCTTGTTCCTCCACTTTGCTGATCCCCACAAGCGTTCGATATTTTGAGTGTGGACTCCGGTATCTGCATCAACGAAATTGTATCGATGATTAACCTTGAAATGTTGGAAGCCAGCCTCCTGGAGGTCGGTGGTCTTATATCCTCGCCAGCTGTCGGAGTAGATAATGGAACCTTCGGCGATGTTTTCCACAATGGCAGCCAAGAGAGTTGCAGCAGAGCGGTTGGGAACTTGAACGATGAAGCAGTCGTTTGTTTCACGGCAAATTCCTCCGAACATCCATTGTTGTGGTAAAATGCGTCCGGCATTGTTTTTACGCCTCGTGAACAGGCTCTCATCGATCTCAACCACTATTCCTTCGCCGCCGATCTTGGTTTGCTCTAGGTTGGCTAACCTAACCTAACCTAACCTAACCTAACCTAACCTAACCACACACTAACCTAACCTAACCTAACCTAACTAAAAAATAAATGACCCACAAGTAAAAAGTGGAAACAGATAACCAATAGGTATATTAAAAAGCGGCGACAGATAACCCACAAGTACCCTATAAGGAGTTAGTGTCAAACTTGATTAAGTGCTATGGCAAAATGGGGTGCCGTATGTCTTTAAAATTACACTATCTGCATTCACAACTAGACTTTTTTCGTGATAACCTGGGCGATGTGAGTGAAGAACATGGCGAAAGATTCCATCAAGATATTCAAAGGATGGAGAAAAGGTACCAAGGCCATTGAGATGCTTCCATGATGGGAGACTACGTATGGTCGCTGATCAGAAAGGATAAGAATGTTCATACGCGGAAGTCGCGTTCTTCAGTGCATTTTTAAGGAATGCACACTGCATAACGAGGCTTGTTATTCTCTTATCGGTTCTCCTCATGATATATATTATATCCTTTGCACCATTTTGGGTTTGTCAAACAATTTTGGCTCAATAAATATTAATTTCCAATAGTGTTTTTATTTTCAGAAAATATTTATGTTAGCCTTCTTTATATACTTTGCCATATGAAAAGTGTGATAACCTATATATATATATGTATATATACACACACACACACACATATATATATATATATATATATATATGTGTGTGTGTATATATATATATATATATATATATATTATATAATATATATATATTCCTTTATTAATGATAAAATAAATACATCGGTTTTACAACTTACAATGACGTAAATAATTGTGAAGCTGGACTATTTATTTTATTTATTTTGGCCTTTAAGATTTAGGCTTACTGGGCTCGTATTAAAAACACAACAGATAGTTGCTTTTAAAAATAAATAAATAAATAAATAATATTAATAGTTAAAGTATGTATTAATCTTAAATTATCGTTATCGATATGACAAATGCAAGGTCATTATTGAAGGTATTATACCAATACAAGCAATATACCATACAAAACAATCATTATTATACATGAGAAATAAGAACTGAATAGTCACAAGTAATGTGTCTTTAATCCTAGATTACACATGAGAAATGAATAAACAATAGTAATTTACATTAATCCTAGATTTTTATCAGTATACCATTATTAATCGGGATTTCAACTTCGTTTTAAACGAATTTGCATCCACAATATTTTTTATATCAGAATTTAAATCATTCCATCGTTTCAATCCAATGAAAATGGGTAGTTTTTGAGATGAAGACAATCTAAATAGAGGGATAACATGCTTTGATCTATTTCTGATCTGATCTGAGTAGATTTCTTGATGAGTTACAAAATATCTATTTACCCATTGTAAGTTAATGATTTTGTTCTTACACTTGTAAATAAAAATAAAATGTGCCAGTTTGATTACATCATTGAGCTTTAGTAGTTTTAGCTCTTTAAATAATGCACTTGAGTGATCAAGGAAATGAGCATTAAATAATAAGTTTATTGCCCTTTTTTGGATGACAAAGATACCATTTAATGTGTTGTTAGCAGAGTTTCCCCAAACAAGGGTGCAGTACGTTGTACAAGGAAGAACAAGAGTATGATACAGAGTTAATAAAACCTGTTTAGGGACTACATTTCTAAATTTAAACATTATAGCATCGCTCCTTCAAATCTTTATCGCGATATAATTTACATGATCACTCCATTGCAAATTCTTATCTAGTATTACACCAAGAAATTTTGTTACAGTACTCCTTTACAGCGATTTCATCATCCTTAAGTTCATCAAGATGCACATTTCTTTTATTAGTAAAACTCATTAAATTTGTTTTACTGGTATTTAAGAAGAATTTATTGGTGGTCAACCACTTCATTACACTGATAAATTCTGATTTAAATATACAGTATTCTCAGCTGAATTAACATCTTTGCAAGAAAAAGACAGTTGTATCACCTGCAAACATTATGAAGTTCAGTATATCAGATGAACGTGGAAGGTCATTTATATATAATAAAAATAACAGTGGACCCAGAACTGAGCCCTGTGGCTCACCATGCTTGATAAGCACTTTAGTTGAGGAAACCTTATTTGCTGATAAAAAATTATATCTATTGGACAAATAACTTAAACCAATTACTGATTGCTCCTTCAAAGCCGTAACAATAAAATTTATTAAGTAGAATATTATGGTGTATTACTTCAAACGCCTTACTCAAATCCATAAATATTGAGATCATTATTTCTTTGTTCTCTTTAGCTACAGTATATTTGCATTTTCCATAAGATTTGAAATAGCCATTTCCGTTGTTTTATTATTAACGAAGCCATATTGATTTGGAGATAATAAATTGTAGGATTCTAAATATCGCTGCATTCTACTTTTTCGAATTTTTTCAAAAACATTGCTGAACAAAGATAATGAATACACCGCCCTGTAATTTGTTGCTAGTGTAGGATTACCCCCTTTAAAAAGGGGTTAGGTTATGCAACCAGTTTTTAGCATTGATGGAAATATTCCTTTGGAAATACTTTGATTGATAATTTTAACCAAAGTTAAAATGAACAAGGTCAGTGTTATATATCATACTGTGTATATCATACAGTATGATATATAAGTTATTAGCAAATATATATCTTATCTTTAGCAAGTTTCAGTATAAGTACAGGAATGTTATGAATGTTAATTATGTATTTTTTTAATTTGCCAATAATATTCCGAACCTCAGTAGAGGTAGCAGGAACAAAAGAAAATGAGTTTAGTGGGCTGGGTGGCATATACTTTAGAGGTGAGTGATCATTATTTAGTAACTGTGAGCGAAGTTTATCCTCTATTGAAGTAAATTGTATATTCAAAGAGTCTGCGATAGAAATATCGTAATTTCTTTATTAGCAACATTTAATTTCTCTATTAAATTTTCTTAATTTCGTTTCCGAGAAGATTGTTTGTGGTTGTCCAAGTGTTTTTCCTGTCTCCTTTATGTTTGGAAAATTGATTGTTATAATAGTTATATTTTGCAATTTTTATTATTTTAGTTAATTTGTTTCTGTATTGAGTATATTGTATGTTAGGAGTTTTGCTTTGTAATTGCAATTTGAATAATTTATCTCTGTTCTTTATTGAAGTGATAATTCCTGGAGTGATCCATGGATTTGCGACACTTTTGAGCGAAACTGTTTTCCTCCTTAAAGGAAAGCAAGTATTAAAAATATGGAATAAGGTGTCATAGAAGAACTGAAACATGATCTGGGTCATTCATAGGTTCGTCACAGTCAAATCGAGTATTTTTTAAGGCCCCAATAAATTTTCTTTTGTTAACCTCTGAGAATATTCTCTAATCAATAGTTGTTTTATCCGCAACTTGAATAATGTTATTTTATGTAGCGTAAATAGGAAAATTATCATTGATGTTTGTGGTTATAATTCTAGAATTTACGAGGACATTGCTATTTACAAATATATTATCAATCATAAATTCTGTTATTCGATTACCATAGTTGCAGACTCGAGTGGGTTTGGTAACAATATGACTAAGATAGAAAGAACTCATTAAGTTTAAAAATTTATAGAGAGATTTCTTCAGATTGCAAATTGATGTTGAAGTCACCTGCAACTGTGGCATTCAATTTATGGAAGTTGCATAACATGTTATCTAAGTGAATTAAAAAGCTATTGATATTAGTGTCAGGTCTGTATATTGCAGGAACAGAATATACATTACTTTTGTCTTTTATATTAACAATTAGGTTCTCAGTATCACTATTACATACAGAAAATACTTCGTTAGAGTCGTAAGTTTTATGCACATACACCGAGATACCTCGCCCCCCAACCTGACCATATCTTACAGTATGATAAGCAACGTAATTATCTATATTAAAAAAGTGTTTAATATTACTATTTAACCAGGTTTCCGTGAGAATTATAACACTAAATTTGACCGAAGAAGTTTTCAAAAGGGCCAATAAGTAGTTATTAGTTCCTAGGTAAGCTTCGAATATTTATGATAGATTTAGCAGTGAGATTTTTAAAAATATATTTTTGTAATACAAAGGCATTAAACTCATTCATGGATGAGACCATGCAATTGCCTACATCAGATTCCTGTTCTAGATTCTCTAAACTGGATATAAAATTTTTTGTTAATGAATTGAAATGATTAATATCGGCATATATATTATAAAAGTCTTTATCGATGAAAGTCATTTTAACGGGCACGCTGAATTGTATATCACTTGCAAACACTGTCGCAACACTGAATACAGAACACGAGAATGAGGAGTTACACCTAGATGAGCCGAGAAAGGAAAAGTCGACTGAGTAGATTGTGTGCGGAGTTATTCGCAGCCTCCTGCGTGTGGAGTTATTCGCAGGCCTCCTGTGTGCCGTCTTTCGGCTGGCTTTTTCGTAGTTCGCATAGCTTCGGGTGTTCTTTCACTCACAAGGTGAACTCCTTTGACCGAAGTATTCAACGTTGGAGGAGTCTCTTTCTTTAATAACTAACTTCGCTCCGAGGAAGTAGTACGGTGAACCAAAAGTAGGTGGACAGTAGGTTGGATACGGTTTGTGTTATATTATATTATAACTATGGTGTTCATTATAACTATGGTGTTTGTGTTATATTATATTAAATATTATAACTAAATTTATTTAAATTTTATTTTGTATTATAGTATACAAAAAATTAAATATGTATTCTCAAAATAAACGTATCATTTACTGTCCACCTACATTTGGTTCACCCTATATAATATATATATAATATATATATATATATATATAGTGTCCCAAAAGATGTCCCTATTTTATTTGCCTGTTATTTTATAACGGATGTATATTTTATTATTGGGGTTTCTTCTTCAGAAAGGTAACACATTGGGTTTTTATTTTATTATGTATATACCAATACATTTCTAATGGCTGAACCCTCAAACAGTGATGCTGTGTTCATAGATGGAACAGAAATTCAAGATCGTTGAGTGGTTTCGTGTAACAAATCCTGTGACGCAGGTGCAGAGGAACTTTTGCAAAGAATATGGATGCAGAGCTCCACCCGATAGAAAGACAATATCAAGAATTGTTAGAAATTTCAAACAAGAGGAAATGTAAGCAATCAACATAAGGTAGGCGACGATCCACAAGAACTGTGCAACACGTAAATATGGTTCATGAAATATTGCGCGCAGTCCGCAGAAGTCAATTTGGCGTTTGTCTTTAGACAAAATGGATGTTAACTAAGCTAGAAGAAGATTCTAAGTTTTTGAAACATATCCACTTCACTGACGAGCATTATGTACATTTTAATAACCAAAATTTTCGTTACTGGGGAAGTCACGCTGGCGGTCCAACAGATCTTCCAGGTAGTGTTGCCGAACTCAACATTTGGGTCGTTGTTGGGTGTTATAGTGTCGTAGGTCCCTATATTTTTTAGAATAAAACGAGAAAAGCAGTAACGATAATACAAAATTCATATCGTCAGATGCTACAAAATTTCTAATTACTACAACTAATTAAATAGCTGCATTACCCCAAATTCACACTGGTTTCAGCAGGATGGAGCACTTTTACACACTGTTTGTGAAACTCGCGACCCGCAACCTTTTGAGGAAGCATTTTTCCAGGCGATTAATCTCCCTTCATGAGACAGTGGAATGGGCCTCATACTCACCTGAGCTCACACTTCTTGACTTTTTTGTGGTGCTACATAAAAGACGATCTATTCTACCAAGCCTAAAACAAATGAAGACCTAAAGGCCAAAGTATATGAGGTAATCAACAACATCCCAACTGAGCTACTTCTAGAAATTATGTCAAACATGTGTGTAAGGTTCAATACTGTGTTTGAAAAATATGTCGATTACACTAAACATGTTGAATTTAAGTTGATGAATGCCTATGTTTTTAGTACTAATGCGGTTTTCTCTGTGACTAGATTCCTTTTTTTTTTTTAGCTTAGAAAATTTATTTCAAAAAAGGGCCATTTTCGGGAGACGCTTTATATATATATATATATATATATAACGTAAAGAACGACGCTTTGTATTGGAGACTTATCCGCGCAAGATGAGAGCGAAAGAACGAAACAATTGAAAAAATGAGGTACCCACCCGGGAATCGAACCCGGGATCTTCCGATTGCCGGTCAGACATGATAACCACTACACCATAGGCCTCACCCAAACAAATGCTCGTAATTCCTCTACATACGCGCAGAAATTGTTTCGTTCTTTCGCTCTCATCTTGCGCGGATAAGTCTCCTATACAAAGCGTCGTTCTTTACGTTAATTATACTGCGTGTTTGCAGTTATAATATATATATATATATATATATAATATATATATATAATATATATATTATACTAACGAATAATGGGTAACCCTGCTATTCAAACCTAAACTGTGGAAGTTCGGAGCATGTATCCAAAATGTAACTAATACACAAACTTTTTCAAAAGATTTGCTTCTACCAGCTGTCCGAGAAAAAATAAATGTGTCGATATAGTGACGGCATTCTAAATTTTGTTTTAAAACTCTTGAACACTTGTTCAAACTCGACTAAAGTAAGTGCTGCTCTCACCTTTTCGAGATGCCCTCTGTCTGATTCACTTTTTACAAACTTCTGCAACATTCGTGACATTTCCTCAGATTCGCAATCTGTTGAGTACCATCTCTCCTCTAAACCTCACCTTCTCCTTACTGAAACTCAGATGTCGAAACGACACTCATTTTCATTCCAGAGGTGGATGTTGCGTACATGTAGACAACGACCTAATTTGCTCTCCTTTTCACGAACTTGAATCTTCCGAATTCTACAATCTCTGGCTACGGTTTACATATCAGTCTCAAACAAAATACATTTGCGCTGTCTACCTTTCTCCTAATTCTACTGACCATCCCAAACTCTTTCACTACATCATTTGCAAAGTGGAACACATTCTATCCCACTCCTTTCCCTGAAATGTTCACTCAATGTTCACCACCACCCTTGGCTTTCCTCCCATTTCACTTTGGCACTTTGACGCCGCCGACTGGGAGGCCCCTTGGCAGTACTTCTTTGATTTCCCATGGAATGATTACTGCTTCCGTGGCCGGGGCCTCACCCAGTACACTGAGCGCATCACGGAGGTGATTCTCTCGGGTTGAAAGCATAAATTCCATATTCTTTTCCTACTACAAATACAAAAAGAACGTGGTTTAACTTTGCTTGTTGTAATGCTATACACAACAGAAGGTATCGTCGCCATTCAACTCCTGACTCTCACTCAGTTTAAATTTCTGCCCAGAATCGTAGAAAATCTGTTCTTCGACTCGCCAAATATTCCTCCATCAGACAAAAATGTGAAAACTTGTCAAATTCTAATTTTTCTCGCTCTTTCTAGCACCTAACCAAGAACGTCTACACAAACTTTACTTCTTCTTTCTTTCCTCTTTTCCAATCTGGAGACTCAGATGCCGTCTCTTCTCGCAATAAAGCTGAACTCTTCGCTCAAACTTTCGCCTCCAACTCAACCCTGGACGATTCTGGTGCTGTTCTTCTTCTTAATTATGTCTGAAATTAGAACCTCCTCCAAAGGTGTTTTTTCTGCACTATCTGGGCTAAACTCTAGGAAGGAGTACGGTCTTGCTGGAATCCCTCCTCTTCAGCTCAAGAACTGTGTTTCTGTGCTGCCACTCTACCTCGGCAAACTCTTTCGTCTTTACCTTTCATCTAGTATTTTTCCTTCCTGTTGGAAGTTCAATTTCATTCAGCTTGTCTCAAAGAAGGGTAACCGCTCTCAACCCTCCAACTATCCTCCAGTTGTCTTGAATTCTTGCCTTTCTAAAGTTTTTATATATATCCTTAATAATAAGAAGAGTCTTAAACACCTCGTCGGTTCCGCAAGGAACATTCTACGAGCGACTTTCTTGCATATCTTTCTAACTCTTGGTCACCTTCCTTTCTAAGTGGCTAGGTGTGCTGTATCGTCTCCGCTGTTTCTTCACCCCCACTAAGCTACTGTCTCTATGCACCCAACAAAGGCTTCTCATTTGTGGTGTGGCTTAACTCACACAACTCTACTTGGCCGGGTGAAAATCAAAGGCTTTCCGTCTTATCAATTCTCACTTCTTATTGACTGTCTTGAATCCCTCTCTCTTCGCCGCAATGTTGTCTCACTCGATCTTTACTTTCGCTATTAACACTGCCCTTCTGAACTCTCTAACTGTATACCTCCCCCTTTTGGGAGAACATGCAGAACCAGACCTTGCACATTCCCATCCCTTTTCTGCCCAACTCTTTCACGCAAGGGTTAGTCGACATTTTGAATTTTTTCATCTACTCAACCTGTCAACTCTGAAACAATCTTCCTCAATCCAGGTGTGGCTTAACTCACACAACTCTACTTGGCCGGGTGAAAATCAAAGGCTTTCCGTCTTATCAATTCTCACTTCTTATTGACTGTCTTGAATCCCTCTCTCTTCGCCGCAATGTTGTCTCACTCGATCTTTACTTTCGCTATTAACACTGCCCTTCTGAACTCTCTAACTGTATACCTCCCCCTTTTGGGAGAACATGCAGAACCAGACCTTGCACATTCCCATCCCTTTTCTGCCCAACTCTTTCACGCAAGGGTTAGTCGACATTTTGAATTTTTTCATCTACTCAACCTGTCAACTCTGAAACAATCTTCCTCAATCCATCTTTCCACCTGTCTATAATCTCCAATCTTTCAAATGCAGTGTTCAGGCATCTCGAAAACTTTGGACTTTGAATTTGGCTCTCTTCTATTTCTTTTTTGCTGTCATTCGCCCTTGGTACCTCCTTCCTGCACAAAAGAAGTGAAGTTAACACGTTAATATTTTAAAACTGAGCCATTGGCGTAGCCACGGTGGGGATTTGTGGGTTAGAACCCCCAAAAGACTTTACAAGTGTAACAAAATAATAGCAAACATTTATTCACGGTCCATTACGATGACGATCAATTACTTTTAAAATAATGTTTGAATTACTAAAGTCGAAACTAAATGCAGCGGTATAAATTCAGGGGTGCACATAATTTGTACGCACGTGTTTTGAGATTGATATTTGCAGGGTGAACTTTGAAGACGCTAGTTTGCATACTGCGTATAAGTACAGAGCATAACAGAAACTACTTAGTTAACATTAGAAACTGTGTGTTAGCCTTTTTAAGGGCTAAGCATTACTCAACATCCAACGAGATATTCATGACAGCACAGAAGATATATCTCACTTAGCAAAAAAATCCACCTCGGCTCATTTTCCGCTTGGAGTAATTGTATTGAAGACGATATGCTGTTTGGATGTTTACAAATTTTCGCTGTTTAAATGTATATACTGTAGTTATGTTTAGACGTTTACAAATATAGATTCTTCTACTGCATCTGAGATGTAACGTATATGTACAGTTGCCAGCATATGTAATGTTCCTCGCCCCACAGGCGATTCCGTACATGTGGCAACGCTCCTTGATAGTCAAGGTACCCCAACTGGGGGAAGGTGGGATGGAGGGGGGAAACCGAGTCCAACAACATATAACACAGACATATATATCTAAAGGAAAATTGAATGTGCATTCATTGACATACAGAATTATATTGTAATGTCTGTGTTCATAAAGGTAAACAATTAATATGATCGTTTACAGCGTTAAACTCCATGTAGTTTACTAGTCTTATAAGTAATAAGGTTCCATTATGATTACTGCAAGTCTATATGAACAGCTACCACAATACAACTTTTTATATACTAGTAAATTTGAACCAAAAATAGACATTACACAACCAATTACAATTACATTACAATAGTTTATAATATTTAGAGATTAGCTAGTCGGGAAAATGTAAATTTCTGGACAACTTAACTTATTATGCTTTGCCATTTTTGTGAATGTAAAATATTTTTTATATAATTACACTTTGAATTGAGTATAAATTATCATAGTGTTTTTTTGTGTTCAATTTTCTGTAAATATAGATTTTGTTTTGTAATGAAAATTTCAAAATTTCAAATAATCAGTAAGAGAATCAGCAAAATCAGTTCAAAATCATGTAATGAGTGTAATGATTTGTAATATATTTAATAAATGGCACCGAGAGAAATGTTTGTAGTGAACATTGTTGATATAGCAGTTTTATAAGTATTTCAAATTCAACTTTTTAATATAGTTTTTTTATATAGTTGTTATGGAAAGATAAATTTAAGATGTCTGTTAAATGTAACTTCTCAGAGAATGTAACGGTTTTTATATTTTTTTGTGGGTGTTTCGGTTGGGAATGGGGGAATTGGGGGAAGAAGTGGGGAAAACCTTTTACAAGGGTGCCGGCGGGAGGTGTGGAGGAGTGAGTCACACCATAAACTGATAAACCGTGTACGGCGTTGTTCCAACGTGAAAGATTCATGAGAATACTTGTATCCCATTATACTGGGTAGGTGTTTTGAGAAATTTTCCGATACATGAAGCAATACCCATTTTAATGTTTTATCACTCCCACTCTCCAGAATGCGCACAAGACATTTTCTTTCATTTTCACGAACTAAACACATTTTATTCACACTCCGGCGCACTATTTGAGAGAAACGTATGCCCATATTTTTCATTTTTGATTAGCAGACAATACTCGTCTCTAAATTCTATTAAAAACTCAGGCAGGCCTTTAGCCACAACCTCACTACAAACCTCGTCACGGTATATATTAATGTAGTGGTAAAAATACTTCAGATTCTCCATTATGACAAGATTTACATTCTCAGCCGCAGGGTACAAGTTCTCGGTATGATGCAACATGACATAATGCCAGTTGTCAACCACTCATCAACACGACTCACAATCCATAACCGTTGCTTCTCTTCTACACGTGTTGTTTCTTCCACTTCATGGTATATGCAAGCTTTCATAAAGTTTAGTTCTATAACATAGTTCAATACGTTGCTTGTACCACGAAATCCTGCAATGCTCTCGCCAGAATAGCCGTAGAGTATTTGTACCTCTTGTTCCTCAAGATTCGCACGGTTCAATGTAGCCTTAAAAGAATCAAAGAAAGAAAGGATAGGGAGTCTTTGAGTATTCACCACATCTTCACACCTTGCCGAATGTCGAACACACAATATTAAAGGTAGCCATTACTATTTTTCCTCTACGGAGGATTTCTTCAAATGCACCTCTGAGTTGCAGGGCTTGTAGAGGTCAACTGAGCATGCAGGGGTAGAGATATGCCCACTAACCAGGTAGTAGCAGGAGTCACGTGACCATTGATCGATCATACAGGGGGCTGAGCTTAGAACTTTCTCCTGTACACACACACACACACACACAGAGGAAAAAGTGAAACGCTAATTGAAAGAAGATTTAATTTATAAATATATCGAATTATTCAAGGTATATATTTACAAATAATTGTAATAAATAAAATAAACATATCGTTAACATGTATATATATATATATATATATATATATATATATATAATATATATATATATATATATATATATATATACACAATATATATATATATAATAATATATATGTATATATGTGTATATATATATACATATATATATATTATATATATATATATAATATATAAAAACGTAAAGAACGACACTTTGTATAGGAGAATTATCCCCGCAAGATGAGAGCGAAAGAACGAAACAAATGAAAAAATGAGGTAACCACCCGGGAATCGAACCCGGGATCTTCCGATTGCCGGTCAGATATGATAACCATTACACCACGGGCCTCACTCAAACAAATGTCGTAATTCCTCTACATACGCGCAGAAACCAATGCCCCAAAGGGGCACCTCCCGCATGCCGTAACATTATATACATTATAACTGCAAACACGCAGTATAATTAACGTAAAGAACGACGCTTTGTATAGGAGAATTATCCGCGCACGATGAGAGCGAAAGAACGAAACAAATGAAAAAATGAGGTAACCACCCGGGAATCGAACCCGGGATCTTCCGATTGCCGGTCAGATATGATAACCATTACACCACGGGCCTCACTCAAACAAATGTCATAATTCCTCTACATACGCGCAGAAACCAATGCCCCAAAGGGGCACCTCCCGCATGTCGTAACATTATATACATTATAACTGCAAACACGCAGTCATCGCAAGATGAGAGCGAAAGAACGAAACAAATGAAAAAATGCGCGGATAATTCTCCTATACAAAGCGTCATTCTTTACGTTAATTATACTGCGTGTTTGCAGTTATAATGTATATAATGTTACGGCATGCGGGAGGTGCCCCTTTGGGGCATTGGTTTCTGCGCGTATGTAGAGGAATTACGACATTTGTTTGAGTGAGGCCCGTGGTGTAATGGTTATCATATCTGACCGGCAATCGGAAGATCCCGGGTTCGATTCCAGGGTGGTTACCTCATTTTTTCATTTGTTTCGTTCTTTCGCTCTCATCTTGCGCGGGTAATGCTCCTATACAAAGCGTCGTTCTTTACGTTAATTATACTGCGTGTTTGCAGTTATAATGTATATATATATATATATATATATATATATATATATATATATAACAAGCAAGGATCATGGTATCCAAAGGGTACGGTATCATCGGTACCAGGCAGCTGGTAATGTTTCCTATAGGTGTTACGACATACCTTCGTACCCCTGAGTTCCTTCAGGCCCCCCAGTTTCTCTAGTCAGTTGGGGAGGCTGGTCGCCCTCATCTTCCAAGCACACTAGATCCTTCAACGAGTCAAAGTTAACGACCCGCAGATTCGCCTGGTTAAGCGTGATACCCTTCGTCTTCACGATATATTTTATAGCCGCTCCCACCCTCACCCGTACCCCATACGTTTTTGGCCCTCTTGATACAAATACAAGGGGTAGTGTATGCGATGTCTCCATGCTCATCCTTGATCTCATCAGTTAACTCTCCTAGGAATTCACCAATAGTCGGCATGTATTCACCCTTCCTCGCTGTGAATATCACACTATCTGTATCGGCGTACAGAACCCGCCGCCCAAGAGAATGCAATAGACCCCCAAAGTTTGATGCGTGCGTAGGCCGTTGTGAAGCTGGCTATAGGTATGTTTGTAACACACGATGTGTCTCTAGCCAATTCGGTAATGTTGTACTTTATTATGTATGTGTTACACACATTCACGATCTCCATGACCTCTTTATCGGGAGCGTTGGCATAATCCCAGACTTCACTATAACTTTGGGCCAAATGAACGTTCCCCTTGCCTATATTCTGTGCAAATTTTCCACAAAGACAGTTTAGACGCAACTTTGCATTAAACAGCTTGCCTGGGTTCTTTACAATTTGGGAACGTTCAAGCTGTATCCCTTCACGGTCACGGTAACGTTGAGTATAAGCCGATTTTTCATCTTCGGTATCAACTTGCGGATGCCCTGATGCCTCTACCTTATCCTTCAAAAAAGTGTTTATATATGGCGTGAAAAGGTTGGGTAGCTTCTGAAACCGCCACACTTCATATATCTTGAATATTCTGTAGCCATGGCGAACGGCTAGGTCCAACTCAGGACTTGTATATACGCCTCTGATCTTACGCTGGTTGGTTGTGTGATTACAATCCCCATTGTTCTCCTCTGCGCACTTCACGCACAGGGGAAACATAAGCTTGCGGTCTATAACGATGGGTAAGATAGGCATCCATAAATCGTGAGGGGGGAAGTATATCTACAAAAGAAAGACCGAAATAGTACCCGTTCAAATTTGTTGAGAACACCACGATGGTAGGCAGGTCAGGTCTGACCAGTTTTTCAGGTGCACCTACGGGATACGGATTGGTCTTCATCACGTAGGGGTATAAAGAACAGAAGTCGTAGTAATGCAGTTTCACGCCCTCCGTAGACGGAAAGTATAGCTTGAATGGGTTTGTACTCCCTCCGAACAAGCTATCACTGCATTTGAGGGGATCCAACACAATTGAACGGTTGATCGTGTTTATTTCTTCACGGTACTGTCCATCTGTTTCCATCCGTGCATCATACTCATGCTCCCACAAGATCTTGTGAGTAAACTGGGTGCCTATAAGCTGATCGCGGGTGCGGATCCATGCAAGACTATCGGCAGGAGATCTACCGTGGATATCTCGTACGATTCTACACTCAGGACCGGGGCATCCATGCCACCAGCAACCGTTAAAGAAGTACACAGTCTTCTCAACAGTGGCACAGTTTTCACTTTGACCATCACCCCAAAAACCGGGTTGGGTACGATTCGATGTGGCCGACTCGATGCGACCTAACTCGATGTGGCCGACTCGATGTCAGGACAACTCGATGTGATATCCCAAAGGGATATTTTCGTTAGTTTTAACGAAAATATCACAACTTAACCTAACCAATCGTCAAGGGCGTACAGTTGACCTAACCGGGCATTCAGTTAACCTACATTAAATATATAAAGAAAATGAAATCGACTTGGCCTGGCATCGACTTGGCTTGACATCGAGTTGTCCTGACATCGAGTCGGCCACGTCGAATTGTCCCTGCCCCCAAAAACCACGACCATTAACCTTAATGGGTACTTCTCCCGTGCGGGCATGCTTTATGTATACACCTGTCTGCTGCTTTATGTGTATGAGCCCGTGAATAGCCTTGTGCACATAACTGCAGGGATTGTTTCTGTGAATGACAGCTAAGGTGTCTTTGGGCATGAAATTGTTCTTGAACACCGTAAAGCACAATGAGGCGATCGTACGACTTGCAACGGATTGCATTTGAAACGGTCTATGTACATCCTTCTAAAGGCCTGGAAACATACTCTAAGCACGCGCATATCATTCACGCAATAACGCTCACATTCATCCGTTATATTGTAAGGAATATCTTCATTAAAACTCGTAGTAGCGGTCAAAATTTCCACGCTCACTATCGCTTATTTTGGCATAGTTAAAATAATGTTTGGGGGAAGGTAAGCCTTCGTAATTTAAAGTGTCGCTAGTGAGGAGTGTGTAAGGGAAATATCCTTTTGAAATGTCGGCGGCTTTGCCCATTACCTTGGGTAGCTTTGCTAATTTACAAGGTGTGAATAATAAAGTGTCTTTAAACTGAACATTACCTCTTATTTGCATCTGTATAAGTTTGTTTCCTCTTTTCAAGGGATCACCTGTAAATATCTCAGATGAATCGTGCTCAAGCAGCTCCTTATGAAGGAACTCTGTCAAATTTTGCCCCGTTATAGGCAGAAATATACACAGTAATTTTTTTTAATTTGACCGCTAACTTGACAATATAGGACACAAAGAGTTTCAGGGGACTGTCGTGTGCATTCGTTTTAAAAACGTTTGTCCGTTTACCACATTTGTGACACTCATCACACTCGACTTCCATGCACTCATCACAGATAGTTTAGCTTACAAGTAGTTGTGGGATAATCTCTTTGGTTTCAGCAAAGTATATGTTTCTATATCGTAGTACACAGTTATTCAAGGCCTATTTTTAGGCTTAGCGTCTTTCATATAACGTACATGCTTTACTGCATCCGCCTTATATTTCTCATGGCATGTAGAACAGTGAATTTCATCACATTTCATCACATTTGAAATTTCCCCAATTATCCATCATATGAAACATACCAGATTCACAGATTCTCATTTTCCTGCAGGTGCCAATTGACTTATGTAGCTCAAAGCAGTTATTATTGAAAAATGTGCGTCTGCATACATCAAAATCCCTCTTCTCAGCTTGAACCACACGGCTTTCACATTTGGAACTTTTACCTTGCGCACATACCATGTGGTAATCGTTATAATGTTTCACTCTATCATCCGCAAACTCGTACGGGTCTTGTACGATCTCTCACACTGCTTTTAAAAACATACACAGTCCTACGACGATCATCCATTCCAAATACAACTATACGAGTATCTATTTACTGCTCCACCCTTCTCATCTCTTCAGGACCCACATTACATTCAAACTCAAATTTGCAATCTGAAGCCAGTTGACGAGCACGCTGCGCAACCGTAGGCAACCAAATTTTTTGCGAAAATGTATTAAGTACAATAAACATACGGGCCAGTACTAATGCTATAAAGCCGCATTCACGATCAGCGTTTAAATGCCGCTTGTAAATACCCTGAGAATTGAAGTTAAGAGTATAAGGTGTGGCACTATGACACACAACACGGAAAACACGGTCATTATCTACCGTGAATTGTCCATATTGAAGGCTGTACTACTTTGAGAGGCCCGCATTGTACGGCCTAATATATACTTTATGTCTACAACTGCCAAGCGTCTGAATGGTATTACTACCTAAAAATCATCTACATCCCCGTCGTCTGAACCGAGCCCGAAGGACAGCCTCGTCCTGACGTCAAGTTCATCGCTGTTCTGAAGGGCAAACTCCACAATACGTTGAACTACGCGCCATAGTCCATGTTCAACACCATTGCTATACATGGATCCAGGGTCAAACCTGACTATATGCCATTTTCTAGTCAGGGCTGGGGTGGGGGCGGCAGTGCGCACCAACTTGAATGTTATACCTTCCTCTACAGCAAGAGAAGCTGCTGCTGTTGTTGTGGAGGATGTACCCAGAATTGAACAGGAATAATAGGGGTACATTTTTATTTGAGGAAGGTACTACTGTGGTGGTTTTGTCGTAAGACGTAGAGAGTTGGTGCATTATTACTGGGGGTCTAACAACCTGCGCACTCCTGGCACGTTTTATACCTAACGTGGAAGGCTCTTCAGCATGCCTCTGCTTTGAACTGATGAGTATTACAGGTGTCGCTGGTGTGGGCTCGTCAGCGGGGATGGAGTCTGCGACAACAACTACAATATCATCCGGGTCGTCTGCAATATTGATGATGTGGACATGATGCTGTACCTCATCGTCATTCACGGTTCTGTGGAAGAATAGGAAAAACAAGACTAGAATATAAGGAACACCACTTAAATTTGTATTATATTTTGTAAATGACCCACTTAGGAGTGTAACGTGTTAGAGATGGATTCTGTAGAAAAATTCAGGTTCACCAGCCCATCCACATATATTATATCTAGCCCTACAGGATGTGGTAAAAGAGTGTTTATGCTTAATATTATTAAAGAAAAGGGAGAGATGTTCTCAAAATTTGTGCATAAAGTTATATGTGGCTATTGGACGTATCAGTCAGTGTTCTACGAGTACAAAGATTATATTTTGTTCCACGTTAATTCGTTAAAGGGAAATGAACATACAGTCATTGTAATTGACGATCTCATGTTGGAAATGGCTAAAACGTTTGCCGAGACATTTACAGTGTTCATCCACCAGCTTAACATAAGCATGTTCTTCATCAATCAGAATCTATTTTTCAAAAAGAAATACATACGCGATGCGTCGTCAAATACACAATATCTTGTCTTATTCGTGCAACGTAGAGATGTGTCACAAATTGGGGTATTAGCCAATCAAATGTTCCCGAATCAACGTAAGGAGTTTTTGGAAGTTTATAAAGAAGCTACAAGTCAACGTTACGGATATTTGCTTTGTGATCTTCATCCTCGAAACACTTTTAGGGTGTTTCTAAGAACGAATATATTTCCAAACGAGCCTGAAACGGTATATATTCCAGAATGACAACGAGGCTAAAGAAACATCATGAATTAATAAAAATCTATTATCGACTATCCCGGGCAATGCAACAGATGTTTGCTAAAAATATCGACTCCAACTTTTTAAAATACATTTTTTAAAATCTGTCTTAGCGTTATAAATTTCAGTGTATCAATGAAACCCCCACAAAAGGCTCGCTTACGTCGTTACAAAAACATAATAAGTACACTCACTCCTAAAAGTCAGACTGTGAGGAAAAAAAAACGAATTATTGTCCAAAGAGGAGCGTCATTCCTCCCCATCTTATTTTTAGTTTTGGGGCCTTTACTGACTAGATTAATATAATGAATAAAGTGGTAGTGATTCCACACGAGATGTATGCTTCACTGCAAAGTTCAAAGAGTCCAGACACGGTTCTAAAACCCCGTAAATGCAGGCTTAAAAGAATGGAAAGCGAATTGTTAGTCCTATTAAACAGTGAAAAAACACCTGATGAGAAGAGAATCTTATACCAAGAAGCTCTGCAGAAATTTCTTCATGAGTACGAAAATTATAAGAATCCGACAGAGCTCCCCGTGGTTATTAGGCACAGCACGATGAGTATGGCGACATAGAACCTGTGTCCGACGATAGGGCTGACCAACCAAAGAGTAACGGGTCGGCCTTACAACATTTCGAGCATGTATTAAAATGCCCCCTCTACATACATTGAGGAATAAGGGTTTAAGTCTTTATAATCATTGAATGAGGATCCCAACATACAGTGGACCGATACAGGCGAGATCATTGTGGAAGGAGCAAAGGTACAGGGATGAAATATCGTAGACATCGTCCATGATCTGGTGAGAAAATGGGATAGGCCCTCACCATCAGGATGGAAGCATATTAAAGCAAAACGACAGCAAATAAATGTCCCCAAAATATTGTTAGGAAATCCGAACAGGTTTAAAGACTTGGAACATGCCTCGCATGTGCCACAACTGAGAACGCATCACCCCCCCCCAGCGGCACTTCTGAAAAGGATAAACGAGAGACCAAACAACAACAACGGTGAACCCTATCCACGTGCCTCTAAAATACTCAAATGGCTAACATATTAAGAAGACGTTATTATGACATTTCTAGCCCAGCCTACTACGGGGGCGTAGACAGACCACATAAGTGTTTACAATGATGGAGTAGGGGAAAAAGATGTAGCCAGGGTTTTGCAGCAGGACGCTTATACACTTCATAAGCCATGAGAAAAAGGTTTAAAACAGCCAAGACAACAGCGGCATCGATTGACTCTATTTGTCAAGCGAATTTAACAGACATGCAAAGATATTCAGTGTATAACGATGGTTACCGCTACATCCTATTCATAATAGATGTATTCTCTAGATATCTGTGGCTATCTCCTCTGAAAAATAAATCGGCTGAAACAGTTGCTAAAGCCATCAAAACGTTGATTTTGAAAGAAAAGAGGTTTCCCGGCTATTTTTGTATGGATATATTGAAAGAATTTATAGGCCGCGTTTTTCAGAACATGCTGACAGAGTTTAATATCAGCTATTACACTAGCAATTCTATACATAAGGCCTCTTTAGCTGAAAGAATTAAACGTACCATAAAGGAACGCATGCACCGCTATTTTACACATAAAAACACATACAGATATATAAAGATTCTGGAATCATTGGCCCCATCATACAACCGCTCACACCATCGCACGATTGGGACAACGCCTAACGAAGTTTTAGAAAGAGGTACGCGCCCAAAGCCTGATGTGAGAAGAGATAATCGTAAAACACCGCCACACTCTGCGCGTTTCAAAATCATTGATTATGTAAGGCTGTCGCCTTCAGGAAATAAATTCGCGAAGGGACATGAACAAGGTTGGACACGTGAAATTTTTAAAGTTAGGGCTATGAGACCTAAAGACGAGATAATGTATTACGTTGAAGATTTGAATGGGGAAGAAATCGCAGGAGGCTTTTACCGCGAGGAGTTGCAGAAAGTGACATTTAATTTAGGAAAAAATTGGTTTAAAATTGAAAAAATTTGAGAAAGCAAAGGTTCAGGAAAGAGAAAAATGTACCTGGTGAAATGGCTAGGGTACCCAGAAAGCTTCAACACCTATCTAAGTGCTGATGCAATAATGAAGCTTAAATAGTATGCAAAATGGCGCCTAATCATTTCTACTTCACACTACCGTCTTCTTTTTCTGTCTGTACACCCTAACAACACACTAGCCAACTTTGTAACAGAACTCAATGGACCCATTGAATTGGGTCGTGATACGTATGAGGTTGGAATATGTGGAATTCAGTTGGGTACCTGTTTTTTAAGCATTGATTATAAATAACTCGTTTTCACGGTTCTTAGAGTGTAATGAGTGTGAAAATGCAGGGTAACTCGAGATGAATCCATGCGTACCGCCCTGAGTGGGGTCGCAATGTATTACACTACATTAATAACACTAAGCCCGGGTCGCTATGGTGTGGCCGAGGTTGTTGTGAGAGACTTAAACGTAAGTTTAAAAAGTTCAAATCTTACGGCTGATTTAGTATACGAAATCGTAAAAAATTATCCCCATGCATATACTGTGACCAGGGGTGCAGCGCTGCCGGAGCGTGCCGGAGCGGCGCTCCGGCACCTCTGCAAGAGGAAGTTTGGAGGAATTACCATAACAAGCAACAAAAAAATTGTCTCCATTAATTATCAACAGTTTCTTACTAGTCTTGTGAACAATTTGCAGCACCGTATGTTCACGACAACATCCATGAAAGGTTCTCAAACTTCTGAACCTCAAAGTATGTATAAATCACTGCTAAATGAAATGTATGTCTTTGAAAAAGACTACTGGCCTGATGAAATACCACCTAATTACGGAGAAGCTGAAATCTCATCTCTCTGTAAGAGGTTTAAGCTTTCTTCTTACTCTGTACTAAATGCCTTTAGAGACTATGTGGAAGATCATGGGCGCCGCATCCCCCAAGATTTACACCCATTACTGAGCTGTTCACAAGTTATTCCTATTAGTACTGCTGAGTGTGAGACGGGATTCAGTCACATGAACTTGATAATAACAACAACACGCTCAAGAATTCTCATAAATCATGTATCAGCGCTTATGTTTGTTAAACTACATGGACCTCCTCTAGTTCAGTGGAATCCTGAGCCATATGGCATATCATGGCTGCGGTACCACAGATCGGCAGATGACACCAGGACAAGAGTTGCTTCAGACCCCCGAAAACATATCACGCATGACCCTTTGTGGAAATTATTGTGAAACTTCCCACTGGTGGTATTTGTTAAGCACTAAGTAGTTTTAACTTCTTAAATTGATAAAATACATGATTGCTCTTTTTTCTTTATTTGCTTGATAATTATATTTATTTTATGATAATTAGTGAGTGCAAACACGAAATACTTAGTCATCGTGTGGCATATATAGAAACAGGATAGGAAATGGCAGGCTTTTGTCAGGCCCACCAGAGCTCCGGCACCTATAAAATTGGCACTGCACCCCTGACTGTGACCCTAAAATCACAGGCTAACAGAAATATTAAAGACAAAGGAGAGTTTAAAATTATAACCGATGGGCGATATTGATCATTCATCCAAAGAGATAAATTTCACGAGGCACAACATAACTTGTCCAGCCTAATGTCTCAGTTGATATTGGAGAAACTGAGTGATAGATATACGCCTCCAGACATGTGCTATATTTACAAGAATATAGAGGAGCATCAGTTTGTTGGGGATATCCAGGCATGCCTGCTCACATTTCCAATCATAAAGGGAAGAGCATGAGTATTACATATGACATGTGAATGTAGCAACTAATCTAATAACCAATATCTCAATATATATATATCAGAACGGTTGAGAGAAAAAATTTTCCATTCGGTGATGGGAGCTTAACAGTGAAGCTGCACTTTCGACTCACTGAGTCATAATGGACAGAAAGCCTTTCACAGTCTATCGAGGTCTGAGATACCAGCGTGGTAGTGGACTTGGATCCATTTTTTTCAACCATACTACGTACGGCTGTCCCCTTGCGGAAGAGGGGTGCCAGATACCTCAGGAGGAAAGCGCTGCAATCAGGTCTTAACACGGCAGAAGACAATGGCTGGGGCTAAAACTAAAGAAGCTCTAAAAAAACACTGAAAGCGTACGCGGAACGAAATCATCAAAGATGCAAAGAGAAAAATGCATGGTGGTGGAAAGAAGAAGAGGGCTGTCCAGAAGAAGGGATTACCAGCACGTGGCGTAAAACGTAAAAGGATATTAAAAAAGAAGTGTTCAAAGCTAATGAAACCTATGGTTGACCAATTTTTTTTACTGATATAAACTAAGGACATTGCTCTCACGAATCATAGACTGTTTACTACTTGTCGAGAGAGGTGGTACTATTTCTAACTCGTCTTGGCACGCTTCATCCATCCGTGTAGTTCACAATGTTGTAAATCGGAGCTGTCTCTCTTTGATATGCCCCAAACTCAAGTTTCTATTGAGCACAGTGACTTTATTACAATTAACCCGTTAAACACAATTAGTTCCCCCAGTGCTCCAATAGAATTCGTGATACTCAGCTCATCCCCTTACTTTTTTGACTCAAGCTTGTTCACATGTACGTTAAACTACGTATAGCCCATTCCGATGGAACGGACTGCGATAACAAATATGCTTTATACCCTGAAACAAACTTTCTACACTCCATATTCAACCAGTGTGATGTATATTTAAATCAGGTCAACATAGCAGGAACCTGGTACTATCACCTAAAAACCTATCTGAAAAATGCGCTGAACTTTTCCAAAGAAGCGAAGGATACCTTTTTAAATGCCGAGGGCTATTATGAAGCTAAAGACGAAAGTAGTATAAAAGACAAATTTAAAAATTCTAAAAAGAAGATACACAAGTGTTTTGGACGCCTGCATACAGACTTTACATTCCAGGAGAAGTTGCTTGTGAATGGGGTGTATATGAAAATAAAGCTCATCCGCGCGAATCCTGAGATCTGTTTAAATCTGGGTGCTGATCAAGAAGAGAGTGCAAAGCCTTTGTGATTCATACTATGGAAACATATCTACCCGTACGCCTTGTGAAATTAAGTTCGCCTAAACAAATAGAAATTGAGAAAAAATTTACTACATGCCACAGTAGGGCATATTATACTCTGGGTTCAGGGTTGAAATTTTGGAAAAACAAAGTGGCTAATATGTATTCCTATGTAAAAATTAATTCTAAGATGGGTTTATTAGTTGCAACTTTTCCTACAAATCTCATTTTCATGGTCAAAATCGCGATTTCCTGATTTGAAATCTGCCTAACGCAGCCTCAGGGCACCCAAACCAATGCGCGCAGCTGTTCTGCATATAATTTAGTCTAAAAGCTGCTTTTCTGACCTCATCCTTGCTTTCTTGCGTGTTTTAACACTTCTGGGTGCTGAAGAAATGTTTAGATTTCACGTAAAACTTAAGAATTTTAAGTTTTTCTTCAAAGAATAGACGCGGCTCACCAGCTTTACTCTGATCGAGTAGCGGGAGACTTGCCACCTCCACGTGTAGGTTTACACGCCTTTTCTTCCTGGATCCCTGAAAAGCGTGGCCTCATAAGATCTTATATTATGATCTTATGAGGACTTTCAGCTCTTATGAGCATTAACGATGGCTTCAGCCTCTTCATCAGCCACTCGAACCTGAAAAGCTCTTAAGTATGTCCTGCTTCGATCTGAACACTGGGAGTATTTCTCGATGGTATCTGCTGGCTCTCACCCACCCATCTCTCCTCTCGTGGCCGTACACAGCTTGGGAAGCAGTTGAGACTGCCTGTACAGCTCTCTCGCAGGACTGAGTATGAACAGAGAAAGCGACCACTTTGAGTGGAGTTTTCCTGAGATCTTCGAGCTCAGTCAAGGTCATCTTGCAGGTGAAAATAGGCTTGTAAATATTCTATGATTCCCAGTTGATGAGATCCTCAGGTGAAGTGGCTTGCAGATTGACTTTGGGATTTTTATGGGGCCTCACTGTCGTATCGCCAAAGTCTCTTCCTTCTCTGATCTTCTCTATCTGGCTCACAGCAAAAGCTCTCTGATGCTCATCCTTACTGCAAAGGAATGAAGCCAGGATGTTCTCAGGATGTGCGTGGTAAACTCCACTTATCACTGCAGCAGAGATGATGTTCCTGACCTCGGTAGTCTGGTTCCTCAGCAGCCTCAGGCTTGAAAAAACGTGTGCAGGACCAAATTTGAGGTGGTGCTTCACTTTGATGTCGTAGTACATTTTGAAGTAGAAGTTAAGGCAGAACTTCACGAGGACCTCGAGCCTCCTCAACACCTACCCCTTCAGTCCATGCTCCCTCATCCACAACAGCAAGATGGCCTGTGCAGTAGTGAGCCACCTGGATTGGTTCAGAGGTCCGCACTTGAGACCAGCCAAATGTGGACTGAGACTTCCAGACTTGATGGCTTTGATCAGAAGATAGCAGTTGTGCTGTTCTGTGGAGAGAGATTTGACTATCTCTACTGGCAGCTCTATGTTATCTTCAGTTCCTTCCACTGGTTTGAAGTTGAAGTTGACCTCAGTTTCATTCACTTTCTCAAGAAGTTTTCCAATAGGCCCACTGAAGCCTCACCGGGGAGTTACAGGGCCGTCCAGCTTGATGATTAAGTGCCTCAGGGGGAGCTCGTTCACTTGGAGCTGACAGATCACCCAGTGGCACTTGCGACCCAGCATCTTCTCCAATAGGGCTATGGCGCCTCCAGACCACCCCGTGTTGGTGTTGGTAGAGTCTCCTCCAAACATTATAAGGCTCTCGTCAGCTCCGTGATCCAGAAGCCACTCATGCAGGCCCTGAGCGATCTTATGAGCAGGCTTTTCTCCTTCCTCAAGTTCCTCGGGAGTGAAATGGAAGAGATACTTTCCTTGAGGCTCCCACGTGATAGTGTAATGCTTCTCGATCACTTTGCCAGGATGAAATCTCCCTGTCGCTTCGTCATATTTCAACACCTTTGTGCTCTTATCCTGCTTGCCATCAAAGAATATCCCAGAGATCTTCTCCTCTGACCTCTGCGTGAGAGCTTCAACTGATGAGGCCATTACTTCCTCCTTGGCCCTCCAGATTTTCATGCCATCTTTGGCCAAGTAAGCCTTGTCTTTGGAAAGATGACCGGCCTTACCGAAAAAAATGGCGTCCACTCACTTCTACTTCACAATTATAACTGGCGTAATTGCAGAGCCATCTATTGAGAGAATGTTGAACTTCGCCTTCTGCGTTCAAATGGTTGCAAAGATTCAAATGGAGTAGATTTTTTTCCTTATGTATGTATGTATGTATTAAACCTGTGTAAGAGTTAAGCAAAGTTAATGTGTCTAAATGGCAACAAATTACGACAAAGGTTAAAAATATAAGGCTGTGTTCAATTGAATATTCGGTATTTCAACATAGAACAGAAAACCGCAATTTTGAACATGATAACGCGATTTTTGGGAAAAGTTGTAGAAAAGAAACCCCTCTTAGAATTAAATTTTACATAAAAATGAAATTCGGACTCGGAAAAGTATGATATGCCTTAAATTGCCACGATAAAATACAAAATTAACAGAGTACAGATCAAACTATACACCGTGCCCGCAGAGTTGGCATCGAAACAGATACAAAACATCGCCCTGGGAGTCCTGCCTAAACGGATATTAATTGGAATGCAGGAACACAATTCGGTGAATGGAAAATATAAAAAGAGTGCCTTTAAATTCGAGAATTTCGGCCTTAAAAATATAACTCTATACGTCAATGGCATTGCGCTGTGCAGGGCTTTGGTTACGGATTATTCATCAGACGCTGTGTTCCCGCTTTTCGCGAGAGCATATAGTAATCTGGCCCATATTGCAGGTGCTTGTGATGAGCTCGGGATTGGGGTAACGCAAAAAGAATTCATCGATCAATTTAACCTTTATCCGTTTGACATCACATCTGACTTATCTGCTAGTGTAAATACACACTTAAGTCCACAACAGCGTGGGAACATCTCAGTCAGATTGGAATTCACCAAATCGATAGACGCGCCTATTAGTGTAGTAGTATACCTCGAGTCACAAGCCCTAATAGAAGTAAACAGATTTAGGGGCGTTTTCATTGACTTTTAAAATGGACGCGAATAAACTTCAGAGGGTATGGAATAGTGAACGAATCACGCGCTCCAAATTTATCGGTGTGTTTGAGAAGAATGAAACATTGAAATTACCAACTGCGAGAGAATGCAGTCTTATTGTGAATACCGATTGTATTGGTGGTGAAGAAATTCATTGGTTTGCAACCTATTTTGAAAATAGGTACCGCATGTACTATTTTAATTCACTCGGGACTCATCCCTAGAGTGACCGTGTTACTGTAAAATTTCTCGATCAGTTGCATACCTCCGAAATTGCGTGGAATATTTTAGTAATACTTGCGGGATACACTGCCTTTCATTTTTCATGCATATGTCACGTGGTAAGGAATTTATAAATTTTTTAAAATTATTCGACCGGTGTCACATTCAACGAAACGACGAAATGGTATGCAAACAGAACAAAAGCCGTTTTCCAATTGTGCGCACTCGTTGTATAGTATCAATAATTGCATCAATGTTGTCTACAATAATATTAGTTTTATTCTGTAGCTTATTTAAAATGTAATGGAAACTAATTTAAGATGGTTATAAAAATTATACTATTTTCTAAAACATGATTTCTACCATTTAATAAATTGATGAAAATACATTGAGGCTTCTTCTTACCCGAAACACGTGTAAAAGGAATAAAGCTCTTCCCCGAAACAAAAGAAAAAGAAAAGGCTTACATTATTTCGTTAATAATGTGGCAATCGCTGGGTTGACTGCGCGGTAAAACTTCTACCTCCGTGTTCAGGTCCACGACATGCGTTTCTTCATTCCTATCACGAAAAGATTGTATGACACGAGTCAATTCCTCAACAGACCTTTAATTAAAGAGAAAGGATAACACTGTACAACAGTAAAAAAAAACGGAAATGAGATCGTCATTTTTATTGCTAATTATATGCGTAGATTGCGAAAATAACACTCATTTATTTGTATCACCCACCGATTTTATGAAAATGACCCTATTTCATTGTATTATTTTGAGAACCACTGGTTCTCTGAACGCATCTTTTACATTTTGTTCAGTCATGCATATGCTGTGGTGGTGGTGTTCGGCTCTGTGTTTCCACTTTCATTTTATGAAAAAGTTCTTTCATTAAAAAAACAAAATTGTCAGCCATATTTTATCATAAATCGGTGCTATAAGTGAGTATTATTGAATAACATTTATGAAATTATGTATATTTCACCGACAACGACTATATTGTGTGAAATTGCAAATTGATCTAGCATTTTCTTATTTTACAGGTTTTTATTGATGTTATGCTACAATGCCTAGAGAGTGCAAAAATTCGGCAGACAGTTTTTATTATATTTGAGGGACATTAACGTTAAAACAGTATAAAAGGAAATTAACTTCTCATGTGAAAAAACTTTATGAATTATACTTCGCATGCAAAGTTGGCGATCAGGACAAGCACTGGGCGCCTCATATCTGCTGTGTGAGATGTACAAGCTCGTTATCTGCATGGTTCAAAGGCACCGGTCTTGGTCTGGGATTCGGTATCCCAATGGTATGGAGAGAGCCGCTGGACCATTCAACTGATTGCTATTTCTGCTTAACGAACATCACAGGTTTGAATCTTTTATTTTTCTGAGTATACGTCAAATTTTGTGTTTTTAGCACACTTTAGCATATCTTGCTCTGCATAATGTATTACACAATTATGCTATCTTAAGTAGTCAACAATGTCTATTGTCTCACATTACAGGTTGCAACAGAAAAGGGAAAAAGGCTATTGTCAACCAAAATCTTCGTTCTGCTATGCGTCCTGTGGAACATTTTACAGATATACCCATCCCTCGTCCTCCAGCTGAAATGCCGACCGGTAACACAGACTCTGACAAATCGGAATCAGACGGCGAATGCTGTGAAGCTCAAGTCGAATCCAAGAAAGAACACCATCTCATCACGCAGCCTGAACTCAATGATTTGTTCTGTGATTTAATACTTACCAAGCAACAAAGTGAACTGCTGGCCTCACGCCTACAAGAATGGAATCTGCTGGCGGAAGACGTATGAATTTCAGCATTCCGAAAGCGTTCTTTGGATTTCCAGAAATAATATTTCACAATGAAGAACAATCTTTGTTATTGCAATGATATACATGGTCTGTTCGATGCTCTGGGTTTGTGCTATGAACCGAATCAGTGGAGATTGTTCGTTGATGCATCTCTGTACAGTAATAAGAGTGTACTGCTAAACAATCAGAACGCAATGCCTTCTGTTCCGATCGCTCATTCAGTCGTCTTGAGAGAAACGTATGACAATGTTGCTTTTATTCTGAACTGTATAAAATACAATGAACATGATTGGCTTATCTGCGCAGATTTGAAGGTTGTGGCTATTCTCAATGGATTGCAAACTGGCTATACAAAATACATGTGTTTCCTATGCAAATGGGATAGCCAAGCAAGGTCTGAACACCGCACACGCTCAGTATGGCCGCCGTGAGACAATTCCTCACCTGGATCTCACACTGTTATTCACGGACCACTAGTACGAAAGGAAAAGGTTATCTTTCCGCCACTTCACATAAAACTAGGGTTGATGAAACAATTTGTAAAGGCGTTGAAACAGGATAAGCCTGCCTTCAAATATCTAAAGAAAAATTCTCAAAAATAAGTAATGCCAAGATTAAAGAAGGCATATTCGTCGGCCCTCAAATTCGCCAACTCATGCTAGACGAACACTTTGAAGCGGTGATGGATGAGGTTGAGTTGGCAGCCTGATGTGCATTCACAAACGTGTGCAGCGGTCTACTAGGAAAGACTAAATACATCAACTATGCAGAAAATGACGAATATTTTCACATTTCAAATGAATTTATTATGGAATTTATAAAATTATTTAAAACTTCAAAGGAGTCTTGATTGTTATAAGTTTTAAAAAAATTCAAAAATTTTTGATGAATAGAAACATCAAAACAAGACTTACGTATTATTAGTTACTTTTGGAAACTAATACATAATTAAAAATTGAGGAGACCTGCTATTCTGCTGAATCATTTTAAGTAAAATGTAATGAGATGTAAACAAATTACTACAACCCTCCATATATATATGATTAAATAATCGAAACAGAACAGTACTCAAGAGCATTCGTCTAATGAAATGTTGAGGAACACTAAAATAAATAACAAGTTCGCGACTAAATACAGGCCACAAAAAATAGAAATACAGGTACTTAAATTTTTACACTTACATTTCATCTGCAATCCCTTGCGCCGGATTGTAAGGAGCGTCATTCGAAATATGATCAAAGGCGGTTTGCGTTGGAAATAATCCGACCCAATCGGTTGCGTTAAAAAGATTAATTGTAGACACCACTGCAGTGTCTCCATCTTCATATAAAGCCGGTAAACTGTAAAGTTCTGCCTGTCTCTTGACGGAGGGAATGTGATTGTTTATTCACTGGTGAAAATAACTGCTGTGAGTTCCAGCTGCAAATACTCACTTTTATATGCATGATCCCCAAGCACGACCCCAAAAGACTAATAGGCGGTTCGTAGGTTTGCTGATTAGTTGCCAATGTAACTAGGCGGGGTATATTAAATTTGTGTACCAATCAGCTGTCGTAACACCGCTATAACGGACCCACGTTTGGGCAATGATATCCTGATTGGTCACCTTCACGAATAATGAAGGTGTGTCTTTATCTAATTTGGCTTATTCTCTCTGCAGATTTATTTTCAATGCTCACATCTCAATATGCATGAATGAATTGCCAACTCGCTTTATCTTATTTGTTTATTAGTACCTTACAGTCCTCTCTATCACATATATAAAAATAATATATACATAAAGGGGTCCGGCGGTTAATGGGTTGAAGTGAAAAATTTGTAAAATAATACGCTGGTTTGAATAATCATTAAGTATATGCCAATTAAACATTCAGTTTATATTGTTTCCCGGAAAGATCTCTTCATAGTTCTTTTAGTGGCAAAACATTTTACTTGTTTGAAAAATTTTCTGATAACTGTTGTACACGGAAAGACCAGACCTAGAGACAATCTCTATAAATAAATCTTTATAAACCATTAGTTAGACCCCATTTGGGATATGCATATATATATATATATATATATATATATATATATATAATCTGTGTGTGTGTACCCCTATCCCCTATGCAACATTGAAATTGCACTCTACCCACTCGTATGCATTTTTTTCTCAGATGGTATGGATTTACACAATTAGTTTTAATAAATAATTAATTAAAATAAATAGTGGTATCTGGGAACCCCCTCTAAGCATTGAGAGCATCTTTCTCTTGCCTTAATATATAAATAATTAAAATATATAGTGGTAAATGGCAACCCCCTCTAAGTATTGAGATCATCTCTCTTGCCTTTTATATATAATTAATTAAAATAAATAGTGCTCTCTGGCATCTCATCGATATATAAATAAATAATTAAAATAGTGGTATTTGACAACTCCATATAATTAAAATAAATAGTGGTATCTGCAACTCATCTATATATATAAATAAACAAATTCAATAGTACTCTCTGGCAACCCCCTCCATATAATTAAAATAAATAGTGTTCTCTGTCAACGTTCGACCTTCTATATAACAGCTGTTGGTACCCAGAGCTCTTAGTCTGCGTCTGGCGGAGCCAGACGCAACAGCTCTCTCTCTCTCTCTCTTACGTTAGGATACTCCTTTGGGGAGTGAGGCCGTCCCAACTTCTCCCTCAAAGACTCTCATCCTCCTTTCTCTCTCTCTTAGGTTAGGTATACCCCTTTGGGTTCTCCCCCAAAGAGGTCAGGGTCAGCGCTTTGGGGGGTGAGGCCGTCCCAACTTCTCCCCCAGAGCTCCCCTCTCCATGCAATTTTTTGGGGTACCCCACCCCCCGTTGTTGCATTTCCACCTTTCCCTTTGTTGCAAAACCCCTCATCTCATCTTTGCAACATTCCCATATCTCTTTGCAACATTGATCAACACTTGCAACAGTGCAATTTTAATTGCGCTCTCCCATTTTTCACCCATACTACTTACACGATATGACCACCACGACTTTTTATCTCTTGTGGAACACGGTTTGGCATTAAATCTACAAAGTGAGCACACTATGTTGCAATCTGTTCATCGTTGTACCACACTGCAATTATTGCCTGTATCAACTTCGTTATTGTCGTACAATCCTTTTTCTCAGTCTTAATTTCACAATAGCCCACAGATTCCCAATTCGGTTTAAATCCGGACAGTTCCCTGGCCAATCTAACACTTGAATGTTGTTATCTTTGAAAAACCTGAAAAACCTGGTCACAACTCTTAAAGAAGTGGCGCTAGCGAAGTCAGCACGTGCGTCGGTCGGTGGATAAATTATTGAGTGTCATATGGATCAGTGTGTAAAATATCCTCAAAAATATGTTGTTCTAGGGCTCCTGCAGCTAATGTGCCATCAGCTCACTATATCTGGTTGAAGGAATGATGAGATGTCAATATATTGAAAGAAATTTGATTTCCAAGTTGACTAAGAGGTTTCCGAATGGAGATGGTGTTTTCTAGCAAGACTTAGCAACACCATCTCCATCTTTCATATAACTCCACAAAAAAAAGTCGGGGGGGGGGGAGAGATCAGGTAAGTATGGAGGCTCATGAAGGAAGATTAATCGCTCGGAAAAATATTTCCCAAAAAAGTTGCGAATTTCACAAGCAGTGTGTGTGGAGGTGCTCCATCCTGCTGATACCACTGTCAATCTGGGGTAATGCAGTTACTTCTTTTACGGGACAAACTAATTACGTGTAACAAGTAGAAATCTTGCAGCAACTGATGATATGAAATTTGTGTCACCGCTACTTCTTTTCCATTTTCATTCTCAAAGAAGTAGGGACCTACTACTACACCAGCAGTCCAGTATGCTATCAAAAACACAATTCTCTCCCTATTCGTCACTACAAATACATAAATTTTACACAATACTCAGCGGGGCTGGTTCTGCTGTCACCTGTGCGAGTTGTCGCAGTCTTCTATCTGATTAACTTATCATCAACTGCAAAATTCGTGGTCTTTACGCAAATTTTCAATCTGTTCAACACCAACCTTCCTCCTTTAAACCTCATTTTCTCTTCCTCTCTGAAATTCGGGTTTCTGGGACGATTAACATAAACCGTTTTTCTGTACCTTCCTACTTTTTCTACAGTTCATTCTAAAGGTGAATGGTGCGTATATGTACACAACGACCTAATTGTTCTCCTATTCCCGAACTTCAGTCTTCCAAATTCTACACCCTTTAGCTACCGTTTACATACCAATCTCAAATTAAATATATTTGTGTTGTCTACCTTTCTCCTAATTCTACTGTCTATCAAAAACTCTTTGACTACCTCACTTCCAAAGTGGAATACATTCTACACACCTCTTCTTTCGCTAAAATCTCCATTTTAGGAGATTTCAATGTTCACCATCATCTTTGGAATTCTTTCCATTTAACTTTCCATTTAGGTTACAACTTATTTATCCTGAATGACCTAGAGCAGATTGTACAGTATCCTACTCGTATTCCCGATCGCCTTGGAGATAGGCCCAACATTCTGGATTTATTTCTCATTCTTCTTCTTACTCTATTAAACTTTTTTCTCCGTAGGGCTCTTCCGTTTCCTGTCATATCGCTCCAGTTCAGCCTTTGGATCTTCCAAGAAAAGGGACCTTTGGCACTTTGGCGACGCCAATTGGGAGGTCCTTAGGCAGTATTCTGAATTCCCATGGAATGATTACTACTTCCGTGGCCTTGGCTCTTCCGAGTGCGCTGAGCGGATTACGGAGGAGGTGATTCTCTCGGGCATGGAGTAGTACATTCCATATTCTATTTCTACTACTAATGCAAAAACATCTTCGTTTAATTTTATTTGTTCTTATGCTATCCACAACAGAGAGAGGAGTCTTTCAGAAGGTACCGTCGCCATCCAAATCCTGACTCTCTTTTAGTTTATATTTCTGTCGGAATCGAGCAAAATTTTTGCAAAATTTTGAGCAGTGAAGTATAGATGATAAATCCCTCATTTAAATTAATAATGACTGAGAATATATATATATATATATATATATATATATATATAATCGTTTAAATGTGTTTTAATTAGTTCATGCTTTTCAAGCCACCTTAGATCTACAGTTTAATGTGGAATCCGAACCGCCACCAGCCCAGCGTCTTAACCACTACGTCACCCAGGGTACCCATTTATCTACCATGGGTACCCTGGGTGACCTAGTGGTTAAGACGGTGGAGTGCTGGTGGATCGGTTTTCACAATAAACTGTGGGTCTAAGGTGGCTTGAAAAGCTTGAACTAATTAAACCACTTTTAAATGATTACATATATATATATATATATATATATATATATATTCTGAGTCATTATTAACTTAAATGAGGGATTTATCATCTATACTTTACTATAGAGTAGAGGTTTGGTATCCTGGTGCAATGAAGGTTTGGCAAAGTAGCCTTTCAGGTATAGAATAAAGGCTACGGTAGACTGTTTTAGAAGCATGTCAGAGATATTTTTCAGGATCGTCATTAATTCTCTTTCAATTTGAATAAGTTTCACTTAATTTGCAGAATAAGATCTCCTCATTTGCCTTTATGTCTTGTCTCTGAAACTTTATACTTGTACCAGCTTGCAACTTTTCCCAGTAACTACAAAGAATTCCTACTGTCTGGTTATTTCTCACATATGTGCGGTGGATCCTCATGCCCTCCACACCCCTCCAAGCTGAAGTTACTGACAGACGACTAAACATTGTTTAATATCCCTCTCTCTCTCTCTCTCTCTCTCTCTCTCTCTCTCTCTCTCTATATATATATATATATATATATATATATATACAGTGTGCATATATATATATATATATATATATATATATTAGTGGTGGACCGGATGTCAGTTTTTCAACATCTGCGGATGCGGATGCGGATCTTTAATTTCAATATCTGCGGATTCGGATATTTAGTTAATCTATCAATATAATATAGACTTATGAATATATGACAATTTTTCAAATTTCGTGATATTACTATTATGGCAGGCAATGCATAAGAATTAAAATTAATATTAATGTTTTCATTATGATAAAAATAATAAATTTCTCGAGAGTTTCAGCCACAGAAAATTCAATGAAACAAGTTTCATTAAATTTTCTGTGTTTCCAGGTATTTATATTTTGAGGTTTATATATTTGTTTGTTCAATAATTAGTACTTTACATGAAATGTGCATGACTGGGCCTTATAAGCTACTTTATAAGCTAATTTAATTGTAAATTGCATAATTTATTAGAGGTAATATCCGCATAACATCCGCAGTCAGAAGTGCGGATGCGGATGTTAAAAATGATGCGGATATCCGGTCCACCACTAATATATATATATATATATATATACCTTCCTTTTCAACCTTTTGAACGTTCTGTGTGATGATTCCACATTTCACGAAGGCCAAGTTTGTCGGCCGTCCTCCCGAGATGGCGCGGTGAAGTAGAGAGTTAGTTTTATACACTCCATCTCACATAACCCGTTATCTACGGCTCATCTGGGTTTGTTCTGAGCCAGACGTCTAATCTTCTTTTGAAGATGTCTGTCGCAGCACTACTCGTGTTTCATAGCTCCTTGGGCATCTGGTTAAACAGTCTTTGTCCTCCCGCAACAAGACTATTTTCCTTCAGGATTGTGGATGTTCCCTGACTAACCTTTAATTTGGGAGACGACAGTCTTTCTTTTCTACTGTCCCCTGATGTTTGTCGGGTTATAGGGTTCAGAGTAAGAATAGGGACTAGTTTCTCCCTTATTTCAAAGTGTAAATAATAAGGTATCGCCCCCTTCTTCTTTCCAGTGAATATAGGTCTAATTCCTTTCCCAGTAATTTATTTCTTTGCACCCTTTGATCTTGGCTATGAAGCTTCTCTGAACCCTTCTATCTATCTAATGTCATCTTTATTACGTATATGGACATGTTAGAATCGAACAGTATCCCAACATAGTTATGATCGACGTTTTCAATAGAGTAGTCGTTACATTCCGATCCCTCATTTAGAGGTTCTCAGTATCTGCACAGTTATTCTTTTTACTCTGTTTACTGCTATCTTATCTTGTGTTGTAAATCTCGTGTATATACAGTACGTATATATATACATATATATATATATATATATATATATATATATATATATATATATATATATATATATATATATAACGTAAAGAACGACGCTTGTATAGAAGAACGTTCCGTGCAAGATGAGGAGGGAGAACGAACAAATGAAAAATGAGATAACCACCCGGGAATCGAACCCGGGATCTTCCGATTGCCGGTCAGATATGATAACCACTACACCATGTGCCTCACTCAATCAGAAGTCGTAATTCTCCTACATACGCGCAGAAACCAATGCCCTGAGGGGCACCTCCCGCATGCCGCACATATATAACCGGATGGTTACCTCATTTTTTCATTTGTTCGTTCTCCCTCCTCATCTTGCGTGGAACGTTCTTCTATACAAGCGTCGTTCTTTACGTTAATTATACTGTGTGTTGTTTGCAGTTGAAATATATATATATATATATATATATATATATATATATATATATATATATATATATG
Organism: Bathynomus jamesi; assembly: GCA_023014485.1. Classification (NCBI taxonomy): domain Eukaryota; kingdom Metazoa; phylum Arthropoda; class Malacostraca; order Isopoda; family Cirolanidae; genus Bathynomus; species Bathynomus jamesi. Next base: position 628,934 of record JAJOZX010002199.1, read on the forward strand.
TTAACCCCTCCGTCTTTGGCCCTGGGGTGGTTCGAATCGACGGGGGTTCTGGTTGGGAGGCAACAACGGATATTTTCTCGCAATACCTTTCTTCTATAATATTCTTATTCTTTTCTCTCGCTATAGGGTCGACAGTTGTTAATTCTTCTCTTTCTATAATACTCTGATACTTTCTCTGATACTAAAATTATCGACTTTTCTTTTATAACTTATCGACTTTACTGACTAAGTTCTTCTGAATATAGCCCAACTCGAAGGGGAAAATAAAAAGTTTCTCTTACTGTAATTTACTTCTAAAAAATGTACAGGTAGTGCTCTGAATTTACAGGGGTAGAGGTTCGACCTCTTTCGACCATGGCTCAGGCCGGAATCTAAAAATTAAGGAGGCAAGGGGCCTCTGCCCCCTCCCCGCAGCGAGGCTGCTAACAAGGGAGTCTCGTAGTAGTGACCAAAGAAGAGTGCCGTAATGAAGTGAAGTTAATTTTACAATTACATGTATCATATAAGTCTAAATGTTGGGGGAATGCAGTTGAAGTTTAAGTTTCCCCCCTTTTAAACACATGATCAGATGTTTGAAAGATTCCAAATAAAAATTAAGAAAATAAAAATGAAAACTAATCGTATTTTTCGCCGAGTCTACACTTCTGAAGGCGATATCATTTCAGTAGTACATAAGTACAATTTAAGTACATTACTGAGTACATTTTAGTTTTGGTTTATTACAATTATGATTGCGATTATGGATTACTTCACATTCGCTTATGATTGTCCTTTACAGTTCTATTAAAGTACATTCTTACATTATATATTAAATCATTACATTTAACTACAGTTTCATTGAAGTACATTACGTCAATTATATTATATTAAAGTATTATATTTAATTACAATTTTAGCAAATTGTTAATTGACATATCTACTACTGAAGTAATCTAAATAGGTGATGCAATTGATATAATGAAGGGGAGTTAACCGTTGTTCTATAATTTAAAAGGTATTAACAACAATGTTATATATTTATAGTTAACAATAATTACGCCAAATTATGTCAAATATTATTAGAACCA